>JANHAO010004909.1:0-23471 GCA_026873985.1 Saraca asoca | reverse complement strand
GCATTGCTTAGTTTTCCTATCCTCTTCCTATAATTGATCATTAAGTAACAATCATATAACATCTAAATCAAATGAAGCCATTTAAATTAGATATTAATAGCAAAACAGAGAAGAAATAGGAAAGAAATGACCAGCAATTGAATGTAGAATGGAATATCAAGATCTCAACATAAATCTTCAAGCTTGTCAACCCCTTGTGCTGATTTTAACTCAGCCTCCCATGGAAGGTAGAAAATACAAATAAAAGAAGAAAAAAACATCCTACACTACTACTATCAGAAACTAAACTAAAACTACTCTAAAAACTACTTCTAAACTGAACTAAAAACCTTTGCTCAAATGGCTTTGCCCGGGTAGAAAGAAGGTAACTGCTGGTAGGTGAGTAGGCGATGATTATGGATGGTCTGATTGCTTGCTGCCCTACTCTTGCATGCTGTGCATTTTTGTAGGCTACTTTCTCTACTTTTTCTTCTAACTTACTGCTCTTCAGCTGGTTAGGTGTGAGTTGGAGCAAGAGATGGTTCAATGGGCTCAAGATCCATGCCAATTGGGGGCCTTAAAACCAAATTCTGCAGATGCTCATTTTGTAGCAATTTTGCCTTTGTGTTGTAGCTCATTTTTCACTCCCACAATTAGGAAGTCTTCACAAGAAATATGGCCTTATGTCTTAGCTTCCATATGGGCTTAGTTTGACTTCAATTGGACTTGTATAACTCTAATTATGGTATGATAAGTGTACAAAGGTCAGGCTGCTTGAGATAGTATTCTGGTCTTGAATATAACTATAATTTCGGATATCCAATTGAGTGATTCAGTCTTGGAGGTCTTCATAAAGTTTATAGAGATATGTCTTAGCTTTCCTACAAGATAAGAATCATATTAATTGGACAAGTGTAGCTTGAGTTATGATCAGAATACAAAAATTGCTCAAAATAGCCAAATTATGCAGAATTTCTTCTAATGATGCCAATTGACACAAATTATAAATATGCACTAACACAGCTGAAAGTAAGTTATTTTGGACCTTAAAATGCTAAGTGAGAGGACAATTAAATGAGTGAAATATTTTATTATCACAGCACCACCAACTTCTCGACTAAAGAAGATTCTCTTTTGAGAAAGACCATTATTAGCTCCATAATTATCAAATTCTATAAACCAGAAGTTGTGATCATTTAAAAGAAAAACAATCTAATGATTTTTTGTTTTTCATAAATGAAGTTAAATGAATAAGGAGGAATTTCATTTGTTAGGTATTTCACTTCATAAGCCGAAAAGGAAAAAGACTCTTATGATTTGTTAGGTATTTCACTTCAAAATACTTGAGAAATTAAAAAAATAAAATAAAATCCCAATAAGTTTAGTAGGTAAAAGTTAGTCAATTTAAATACCATAAATCTGGAAGCTTCTCACAAAAAGCTATGGTTTAGTGTCCATTACGCCCAGATTTGACAAGAAATTGCTATCCTGGCATTGAATAGAATTGAGCCTTGGAATCTCCAAACAAAAAAGCAACTAACTGCCATGACACTACAAAAAAGTCCACCTGTTCCGTATAGGAGTAAGGACATAGTTTTCAACATTCAAGGGCTTGTGTCAAATTTCCTGTCCTTTCCATCTGGCCAAGCAGCCCAAGGAAAACACTATGAACTATATACAGCATTTAGAATAATTACTTATTTCCCAAGCATGAGCAGACCACATAGGAACTAATCTTCTCAATGAAGTCTACAAGATGCAAGTTTATATTCTGAATATGAATTTTTAATGCAAAGACCAGTCTGATAAGTGGTTACACACCTTAAAAGGGATATAAGAAAGCCCTTGAATAAGTTCCTTTTGCTCCTGTAAGCTTAACTTTTCAAAAGCTGTCAACTGTAATCTTGAAAGTGCTGTTAGAATCTAAGTATGGCAACTTTCTGTCATCCGGATAACTCAATACAGAAATTTTCAATACCTCGTAACGACCCCTTCTCCCTATAGCTCATACATTCCCTTCACAAGTATACCTACAATTTTCAGTCAAAAAATTTAAAATAAATAGAACACACATTACAAAATAGAAAAAAAAAAAAAATTCCAAGTAATCAAATTTGAGAATTTACAAGAAATCAGAAATGGATTTTTAGAATGTGAAAATGAGAAAAATCAAAACTCAATTCGATTGGCAATGTTTCGAGCAATTTGTTCGGAAGGGAGATTGACAAAATGGAAAGGGGAATCTGGGAGGTGGTGTAGAGGAAGCTTCCATTCCAAGGACTTGTTTTGGAAGCTAAATTCACTGTCTTGGTTGTCCTCAAAAGCTTCAAATAGCTCTGCGAGTGATTGAACTTGGGGCTTTCTGTAATCCAACAGTCTGTGGAAGAAAACACATAAGTACCACATAACTTTTATCACTCCTTTTCAATAGGCTTCTATAGAAATGAACGCTGAAATGATCAAGAGCTTGTACAGGTTGAAAACCAGAAAGAGACAGAGAAGGAAGAGGGTATCAGACTACCACCTCAGTAAACCTCAAAACCCTGCATTTATTTCCTTTTTTCATTTCTTATTTCATGAAAAGCCTGATAATAAATTTTTTTATTTAGATTCAAGCCTGTCATCGTATTATAGAGACAAAGGCGCGTTGCTTTGATTGGCCAACACAGAAGGAGTGAAGCTTTCTTGCGCGTAGCATGTTTTGGATAAGCTTCTTATTTTCTCTCTCTCAAAACCCTGGGCGTCCATCTCTCACTCTTCATCCCAAGCTCTTTCCATCTCAGTTAAGACTCTCCTTATATTTTGCATGAAAATCCTTGCTAATGGTGTTGGTCCTCGAAACTCTTTCCATTTGCTGTCCTGGGAACTTATCCTTCATCCATGAACTTGCAAAATATTTAAAAAAAAAAAAAAACATTAAATCGAGCTGTTACTAGTAAATTTGACAAATTCAACTTATGATCACTTGGATTTCTTGATTAGCTTATGTCTTTCATGTTATAGCTAACTTTTTGCGCCTTGAGTTTATTTGGTGTTTAAAATGTGCAAGATCCATGCTTTAGCCTTTTCAATTTTTTCTTTACCACTAAGTTGCCCTTTTAGCAATTTTTGTTCACCATTATACTCAGTGGCAGATGTAGGATTTACCGCCAGTAGGTGTTGGGGGTCGATGGTGATTGTGCTTCATGAAAAAGCTTATGGAGAAAATAGAGAATTTATAATTTGTCCGGTGAAGTTTGGACAGACTTACACAAGAGTCTAATTTTTCTATCGAATTTTCAATTTAATCCCTATCAAATTTTCAATTTAATCCCTCTACCACATTTCTATTTCTTTTAAAAAAAATTGAGTTGGGGCTTCAGCCGCCACTCGACCCAACGTAGATATGCCCCTGATTATACCTTACAGCCATTACTTTTTTAAAGTTTATGAATAAATTCTATTATTAAATTTTAGGACGCATAAATTTGTGAAAAAATGAAGACATTTGAAAGAGTGTATGAATTTGGTAAATAAGGTTATATGTTACTGCATTAAAAATTTAAAAATTGTCATTTTAAACTTGTCAAATGTTGATAATTCTAAAATATTGACGAAGAAATGTAGAATAGGTTAAGGAGTTTAATTAAATACGAAAATAATAAGATGCAATTGCCTTCATAAATTATTTTTATTATTCATTTTTCATCTCTTTCTCAAGACAGTACTATTAAAATGATAAACTATATTGATTTACAACTATTTCTAAATGACTTATGTAACAGAATACGATATTAAGAGCATTCCATGTTCGAGGTGAGTTTTACTCTCACTATTCTTGCATTTTAATCTAAAAGTCATAATTTGAAGGCTACCTTGATCTATTGCTATTAGGAGGATTGCTATGTCTTCCTTTCCTTTCATGCTATTAAAGACTTTATCCTTTTTATTTATGCTATTGTAATCCTGCTAGGAATTTTTTTTATTGTTGTTTTGAATTTTTAACTGATTGGAATTGTACAATCTTCTATGCTTTTTCTTTTCTTCTTTTTTTTTAATAGAAATTTGAATTGATTTTTCAAAAATTAAAGTTGAATTACGTAGAAAATTAGCAATAAGGTTGGTTTAAGAATTTTTAAAATTTTTTTTGTGATTGACATAATTGCTAAATATAAAAAGGTTTTTTTTTAAAAAAAAAAAATTACATGTTTTAACTAGATACTTGATTGAGGATGGTCTTTCAAAATGGAAAAACTTTTAAGCTGCCACTATTCTTAGTATGATTTGCAATGAAGATCCAATAATTTAAAACAATGCTTTCATATGAAATATACAAGGCTGTAAGTTATACTATGAGTCTTGCACTTTTGTCTTTTATCTTATTTTTTAGTTAAATTTGAATTCTGAATTTCTATAGTTTCATTTTTTTAAAAAAATGAGTACTTACAATTTTAAAATTTAGGATTTAATCCTTATAGTTTAAAATTATTTTTAATTGAATTTTTATGGTCAAAATCCTGTTAATTCTAAATGATATAACAAACGATTTGCTGATTAGGTTTATTAAAATTTGGAATTAGATTTCTACAATTTAAAATAATTTCTAATTATATTTTTATCATTCATTTCATTTCAATCAATTTTTTTCCTTTTTATCTTTCCTCCCTTCCCGAATTAAATATAGTATATATAGAACTCTAGTTCGTTACACTAGATAATTAATGTGTATCAAGTGAATAAAACTTGTGTTTAGTTATTGTAATTAATTTATGTGAACTATATACAATTATAAATTTAGTTTCTATAAATTAATTAAGTGCAATATATTGTATTTCTATTTAATAAAATTCTAAATTAGTAGTAAATTAAAAGGACTGTTATAGTTTTATTTATACTCAAAATTTTTATTACCGCATGTTCTTTTTTTTTTTTTTTTCTATTTTGGTAATTATTATAAAAATATATATTTGTTTGTTTCTAATATTTTAACTTATTAAACTATTTTAATAACTATATGAAAAAAATAAAAAAATTCTTTTTCTATTTATTTTTCATAATAATTACTAAAATAATTTAATAATTTAAGACTTTATAAATAAAGAAATATTTTTCAATAATAATTATTGAAAGAAATATATTCTTTTTTCTTTTTAAACATTTTAAATTTGAAATTTATGTTTTTAATGCTTTGACTTATTAAACTATTTTAGTAATTGTTATGATTATTGTTTAAATGTTTTGACCATTTATTAAACTATAATTTTAATAATAACTATTTTAGAAATAAATGAATTATTATTAATTATTGCTTTAAATATTTGAAGTATTATTTATGTACTAGATAGTCATTCAATTTATTTTATGATCCAGTTTATGTCTAGAGTTTTATTAATTGTTATTGAAAGATTATTTAATTAAATTTTAGAATTTATGAAAACATATTTAAAATTCTTTTTTTATCATATTGGATATCTAATATATATTAAGTGTATTTCAATTTTATTGATAAAAAATCTAAAATTATGTTTAGCTATAACCTTATAATTTAAAATAATTTTTAATTTGGTCCTTAATTATAATAATTTATTCATGAAATAAATGGTAAAGTCCAAATTAAAAATTATTTTAAATTATAGAGACCTAATTTCAAATTTTAGTAAGTCCAATTGTAGTTTGTCATGTCATTAGGAATTAATGCAATCTTATTAATAAGGAACCAAATTAAAAATGATTTTAAACTATAGGAATTTAATTCTTAATTTAAGCCTACAAGTACTCTTTTAAAAGAAAATTAAAACTATAGGAAATTAGAGTGTAATTTAACTTTCTTTACCATGTGGTTCTAATTTTATAGTTTTGAGCATAATTTTTATGAATGTAATAGCCTTTTCTTGACACGTGATACAATGATGAATCTTCTGCTAAAGGTGTTGTCCTTCTAATAATAGCCAGCAGGCTTGCTAATAATAATAGCAACAACATCATAAAGGTTTATGTATTTTACTAATTCTGCACATTATATTTTTAAAATCATTGAGAGTGTTGATGTCAGTGACTAAGATTTTGGTAGATGCATGTTGGTTTCTCAAAATTTCTCCTCGGAGAAAAAAAAAATGCTACTGAACTTTGAATGGTGTATGAAAAATTTGAAAATTGAAAAACATATGGAAGCTGCTAGTAAAATACATAGTTTTATGGTTCCATGATTAAATATGTGCTTGACATTTTCATGAGTGGATTGAAATCTTTTTGGTAGATTTTGTTATGCCTCTTGCAATGGACAAATTATCATTATTTCAATCCACATAGCATGAGATGAAATAGAGACGCCTGGGTTTATCATTATCTTATAGATTTGTGATACATCAGGTGAGAGGATCAATACTGTATTGATATTCATAAATGAAATAAACATGTTTTTGCTTATCAAATTGCTTCTTTAACATCTTTACAGTTGTTTGCACGCTGATGCCTTCAATTCAGAACCAGCATGTTCTTTCAACATAGCGATGAAGTTCACTCTTCTTTTAACACAGTGATGAAATTCACTCTTTATTTTACATTTAAATTTACATGAATAGTTTAATAAGTTTTATTTTGTTTTTTTAGATGATTTATATTCTATTAGACTACTAAATGCGACAATTGTCCATTTTAAATTGGCAATGGAACTATTGTATTAACGATCAATATTTAGAATTGGAGAATGAAGTTTCATCCTTTGATATTAAGGATTATATATGATGCATTTAAAATTGCTTTCCCACGAAACATTTCTTATATGAGCTAATCATATTTTAATAAAGGATAAATTACTCTTTTACAATTTCCCTCAACTTTTAGTTTAACAATTTTTAATTTGATCATTATATTTATTTTTTATTTTTAATTGAATACTTTCTATCATTTTAGTGTTAGATTTTGTTAAGGATTGATACATATAAATAACAATTTATTAGCGATTTATAGAATGAGAGACAAATGATGCATCCTTCTATATAAAAATAAAATAATTTCATAGAATGTCATAAATTTTTCTTAATTATTTATCACTTAAATACAAATAGAAATAGTATGAAAATTCTGTATCAATAATTGTTAAACCATATCAAAAGAACATTATTCAAATGTGTCAAATACCAACAAAATTTAATAAAAAAATGATAAGAAATATCCAATTAGAAATAAAAAAATAAGCATAATGATTAAATTCAAAACTTTTAAATTATAAAGCCTTAATTAATAAAAATTAAGTGAAATAATAAAGAGTAAGAGAGCAATTTAATCTTTTATAGATTAAAAGTAATCATGGGCATCAATTTAGGAGTTGTTTGATTTATACAAGGAGTAAATTCTTAAGAGAAGTTAAAACTTTTTAGGAAATAAATTCCTATATGAACTTTTCAATAAATATTGAAAATTATTTAATTTGCACTAAGAAGTAAAGCTTCCTAGGAAGTAAGGTTTCATGTGTGTATGGTTCAACTATAAACTTTCCACAAAGTATGATTAGTATGAGTAAAATATCCTATAGAAAAATTATACTCTATTATTAAGATATTAAGTAAATTTTTAAAATAGAACTCTTGTTATTATTTAAATTTTATAAGGATAGTTTTATATTATTGATTCATTAAAAACACATGAAGTAAAACTTATTTAGGAAGATTGGATAAATAAGTTCTCATGCTTTATAAAAAGTAAAATTTTCTAAAAAATATAAGATAAAAAAAATATAACATCTTATATTTTTTGAGTTAATAACTAATTAAATAATTCAAATATTTTTTATTTTTTAAAAAATTATATTTCTTATAAAATTTTCTGCGAATCAAACAATTTCATCCTAGGTAGACTATAAATTATAAAGTATCCATAAGCTTGAAGCCTATCATATTTTTATTTTTCATATTTACAAGAGGGCTCCTGTACATCTTTTTCATCTGTTTCCTCAACTTTAATAATGCCAAAATTATTTCTAACAAGTGATTTTTTTTTGAAAAAATTTTATATAAGCATTACCAACACCAGTACGAGTATTTTCATTTAAGTGCTAATTATTATTTATTTATAAGCCTCACTTTATCATCACAATCTTCCAGGAGTTTAAATAACTTTTTACAGTGTTCATGAAATAAAAAATTTGTCACACCATTCAAACAAGTAAGAGATTAAATTTTTTTAACAATAAATAAAAATTTAACATTTTTGAATAATGTGTTAATATATGCAAAAATAATATAAAATTTATTTACACTCGCAATAAATTAAATTGAAATCTATTTTTTAATTCATTTAATTAATGGCTAGATATCAAGAAGTGCATGTTTAAAATTTTCTCTAATTTTTCGTTTGTATTTTAAAACTTTTTCTAGTGAAAACTAAAAAATTCAGCTGATGAAACAGTTATGATTGGCACGTGTCTGAGGTAAGTCAGAATCTAATCGCGACAATGCCAAGTTGGTAAAAGCGCCGTGGAAAACAAACCTTCCTAATCAAAAGTAAATCCCGCAGCTTCTCTGTTGGTTGCTTTGGGTTAGGTTTTCTCAAAGGCAAAGTCACCCTTCGCTTTTTTTCAGACCAAATCGTCGCACCACTGGTATTGCTTTATCCTTCGTATTCACGTTTTCTCTTTATTCAAGATTTTGTTTCTATTTTTGAGCTATTAAATTCTTATTGAGCATTTGTATGTTTCGGATTCAATTGGTTATTTCAAAAACTGGTAGAGTTTGAAAATTTGCTTTGAATCGCTGATTAATAGCTAAATCCTTGATGGGTTTTGTTTATATGAAATCATGGGATTGTTTTGCTCGAGTTGACCTTAAATTTAAGGATTTGATGAAGGTCGTGATTTTTTTTCTGAGTTGGTTACTAAATATTGGACTCTCGTTGCCGTTGGTGATTAGATGTGGCAGGTTGTTTGTTACTTTGCTTGTTTTACGATTTTAAGGCAATGTCAATGTTAAATTTTATTACTTTGAGGGAATAGGAAATTGGGTACTAGTTAGTTCTCCACAAGAGCGCAGTCAGTGAACAACTGCTTTGTGCTACTAAAATCCGCTGCAAAGTAGCAAGGCTAGAAAGTATATGGCTGGACATGTGTAAACAGTGTGCTAAATCAATTTACTTAATGTATTCAAGCTTAGCTTTCCAACATCTCTACCTTCTTTAAGTTTTTCCCTTGGTGGATAGCGTTGCTGTATATATTTATTTCAGTTTCATCATGGTAATAGTTACTTCTAGTGAATATTACTTGTGACATATTTTATTGAATTAGTTCAGTCTTGCTTTGGTTTGGAAGTCTTCTAGATGGGACTTAGCCCATTTCTTGTTATGTTCTTGTCATTTTTGTTTGAAGAATATTTCATCTCTGTTCTGTGATAATTTAATCCAATGCTCTGTGCTAATATGCCTGTCTTCCTACAAGTTCACAGATTAAAATGTCAGAAATGGAAGAGTACCGTTGTTTTATTGGTGGCCTTTCATGGTCAACATCTGATAGAAAGTTAAAGGAATCATTTGAGAAGTTTGGCAAACTTCTTGAGGCGAAGGTAAGTATATATCTAATATATATCTATTATTATTGTTGTTATTGTTATAGGTTCTAATTGCTTTTATTCTTATTCACTTATTTGACATTCATACTCAAAGTTGTTTTTGTGTCAACTATGACACTGCATATGCTGCAGTATAATCAAAAAGGTTTGTTCGAGTATATTCAAAAGCTAACTCAAAAGCTAACTTTTTAGTCATATCTGTTTTGGAGATTGTTCATGTTCACATTTCTTTCAAATGATCAGTCAACATTTAAGGTCTTATATTATGATTTAGGTGGTTGTTGACAAATTTTCGGGACGCTCTCGTGGTTTTGGATTTGTCACTTTTGATGACAAGAAAGCAATGGAAGATGCTATTGAGGCTATGAATGGAATGGATTTAGATGGTCGAACTATAACTGTTGATAAAGCTCAACCTCAACAAGGATCAAGTAGAGATGATGGTGATCGTTACCGAGAGCGCGGTCGTGATCGTGACCGTAACCGAGATTATGGAGGTGGTAGAGGTTCCAGTGGTAGTGGTGGTGGTGGTGAATGCTTTAAGTGTGGTAAGCCTGGACATTTTGCTAGAGAGTGTCCTAGTGAAGGGGGAAGAGGGGGCAGGTATGGTGGCAGGGAAAGTAGATATGGCAGTGGCGGTGGCGGCGGTAGTGGTGGACACTATGGTCCTGATAGGAATGCAGATCGTTCTTTTGGTGGCCGCAACAGGGATGCTGGTGGTCATGGAGATTCTGGAGCTGACCGATACTATCGTGATCGTTCTGGGCCTTATGAGCGACGGAGTTCTGGAGGTTTTCGTTCTGGATAGAGAAGTAAGCAACACCAATTGAGAGTTCCTTTCTATTTTTGGTTTTCATGGTGCTAATTAAAATTTTGAATGTTATTTTTGCAGTTTTGAAATTGGAGGTGTTGCGGTTACTGCTTCAGCTGTCCTTGCTGAAATATGTTCTGGATTGTTATTTGGATAGAAGTAAACCAGTGTTTTGATGTGCAATACTCGGCCCACAAATCAAACTCTTTGTGTTCCTAAAATGCTGATCATTTGGTCTGTTGAAATCTTATGCATGATTGACTTGCAGTCAAATTTTGATATTCTGCTCTATGCTTTCCATAATTGCTGCTGGGTATCTTGTGAGTTGTTTCTTTCATGCATGGGGAGTTTCATATGCCATTTTTGCTGCTGGATTCCCAGTTTCATCATAGGAGCTATTGGAAGGTTATTTGGTTTGGATAGGTTTTGGAGGACCGGGTGGTTCTATCTTTTGGGAGTTTGCTTCTTATTGGGAGAAAGAAGTCTTAAAAAGTATAATGCCCATTTGGCTATCCTATTGCAAGATCTTTGAGTGAAAGTAGTCATGCGGGTAAATTACTGATATATTCCTGTAAGATACCTGGCTACTTTCTTACTTGCTAGACTTCTGGTTCTTTGTGTTTCATTAATTCTATTGACCTTTTGGCAGGATGCTTGGCTATATGTGGTCTTTTTGGATTCATCATTGGGTTCCTTTGTTGCTAATTGGACATGCATGGTTTTTTAAACTTAAAACTTTTCAGCTGCAACGAGCCATCCGCAATTTCACTGAATATGCATGCTACTCTTGTTTTCTGCATGGGGCACTGATGGAAGGTTTTCATTTTCTATGATTGTGGCACATTGTTTGGAAGCTCTTGATTAGTTGAGCAACTGCGACCCACTTTTTTTTTTACATGATTGCTCTTTTCGGTGGAGGATTGCTCTCATCAAACTTTTGCCTGCCTACGTGTTCTGTCTTGGTTTTGTTTGCCGAGTTCTTGTCCAGTGGCCTTAGTTTGAAGGAATAGAAACCTGAGTTGTAGTCCCAAATTTCCATTTTCTTCCGTCATGTGGTGCTAACAATCTAAAATCAACTCTGCAGTTGCTGCCTCTTCCTTAATCTCTGCAGAATGATGAAATTACTTTGGTGGCTACCTCCATAATTTGTGTAATCCTTCTATAATGGTCTGTGTCCTAATAATGTTTGACTTTGTTTTCTTTTATCTTTAGTCATGATGTTATGGCTTATGCTATATTATCAATTCTATAGAGGGAGAAAAAAATGCAGACACATACTTGTTCTTATGCAGAACATGATGAGTTGTGTTTTAATCTTCTGAGTAATGGCACCTTTCAGCGAAGGACTTTCATACAATTATAGCATATAGGTATTGTTTTGGCCTAGTCTTGATTTGGTGTAGTCTAGAACTGTCAAGTATGGCAAGTTTGTTTTATGCTTTCTTTCTATCATTAGTAACACAAGTACTAATAGCTTTTTGCAACATATAAAATGATAAAGCCTAGAAAATGTGGATGCTTTTCTGCTCGGAAAATAGCTTATTACTAAGAGTTGATGTTCTTTGCCAAGATATAGTCTTGACATTAAAGAATGCGTTTCGTGACTGGCTTGATGGCTAATTTGTTTGATGAATTTATATTACATGTTTTCAAGTTTTCGATATGGGTGGATTTTCAATGAATCAGTAAGCAGCAAGGCATATAGAGAGATGAAATAAATCTCATTACTTTCCTGACATGGATAGGGCAGACTGCTTTTTTGATAATTTATTGTAATATGAAAAAAAAAATGAAATTTAGCTGATCTGAACACCCTACCCCTGTAAATTGCGAGTAATGCTTATGCATATTAAAGAATGTCGTACTTTGTGAAAGTGTTGTGATAGATACATGTATGCAACTAGTCTTTTTAATCTCCAAATTCCTTGAATTCCACGTTGTAGATATTCTTTCGGTTCACTAGAAAAGTGCTGTTATTGAAATAACAAAAGTAAATAATTCAATGTCACTAATGAGTGCATATCAAAACTTGATTTGCCACTGATTACGTTGACTGTAAAATTTGTGGTAGAACCTTTATTGACCTTCTGCTTTACTAATGCCATTTTGTTTCATTGAACCCATGTTGTGACTAACATTTACTGTTGCATAATAGTTTACGGCATACAAACCTTAATTTTTGTTTGGGAGAAAATGCCAAGTACACATTTCAATGCTCATCATGTTCATTTTCAGATTCACATAATTTACAGCATGAATCTTGTCTCGACTCTCGTTGAGTCATCAAATAATCATGATCATGACTTCTCAAACTCTGATCTCTGACAATTAATTCAAGTAGGCCAAGTGGAACACACTACCACGTTAAAACATATTACACGACTGTATCTCAACGAAACCGCGAAAAAGCTAAGATATGCTCATATTCCTGTAGAACCAATGGATCTGGTGAGCCAAATGTTATTATAGCCATAGCCAACTGAAAATGGCACAGCTGATGCTAGGTCTGCCTCAGGTTTGGAAGCTCTTTCTTTTTCGGGGCTCTTGTTTCTTCTCTCCGCTAGTAGCCATCTTTATATAACATTGTTTGTACACAAACTATCCGATTGCCATGCTACAAGCCCCCTGCCACAAATCCAGCAAAGCTGACTAGAAGCCTGGCCACGATGTCTTCTTAACAGCCCCAACACCAAGATCCTAGATTTACAAAAACGGGTTATCGTTGTTGATATCTCCTTCATCTAACCCAGCTTACAATTTCGTTCAATCTCAAAATACTAAAAAATACACACGCCATATACCATATTTGCAAAATTCATTCACAGCTTTGTCAGTCTCTTCCCCCTTCACTCACATCAACTCGCCAATCGCCATTGACTAGCAGAGAAGATTGCAATAACTCAAAGTTCTTTCTCTTGTTTTCCGATAGTGAGTCTCAAATGAGTAATGCCCTCTCATTTGCTTTGCTGCCATTGTCAAACCACTCCACCGACAAACTGACCCTCATTGCTCCGACAACTGATTTGATGGTTTTAACACCTAAGTGAGCGTTGTGTTATGTTTGCCAGGCAATGTGTCAATAGGGTTTATAACGTTCAAATCAATTACATTTGATAGCCAGAGAATAAGCACAGCTACTTAGATTTGATAACTAGTGACATATTTTAGTAACTGATGGGAAAATAGGTATAGGAAAAAGTAGAGCTGCTCTACAATTCAGCGCCTTACTACCTCTTCACACCTGATACACATGGTACATGTTTAAATTTAGCCATACCAATTTTCAGCTGGTTAGTCGAATTTTATACATGTTATATGCATAGGATGTAATGCTTTGTGAGGGAGTGACGCATGCAAGTGAGATTATTTGATTGTTAATATGATTCATAACAAGTAGCATAATTTTATGAGGATCTCAACCTCTAGGAGACTGAGTGATTTTATCATTAGATTGTCTTTTTTTTTTTTTTTTTTTCAGATCTCAAAGCAAATGATTCAAATAAAAAATACAAATCTATAAAAAAAAAAAATTACAATTCAATGATAAAAACACTCAACCTCCTAAGAGGTCAACCTTCCCATAAAATTATCCTAACAAGTAATATGTAAAAATTTGATAACTAAGATAAGACCATCACAAGTGCAAACATCAATCCACATCGGCAACATAATCCCACTTGTTCAAGAAGTCAAGATTTCATTAATGACAAACTCATTGTTCATCCTTAAATCTAAAAGATATTTTTTATTAGTCATGATCTAAGATCACCATGGATTCAAAAGCGTCACAGTAATCCTAATGAAAACCATACAACCATACAGTTGGGCACAAAATCGAATGTTTGGCATCAGTTATTTGAGGAAGAAAATATAAGGTGGTGATAATACACATAATCATCTACCGTCACTTGAGTTTGGAAAATAGCTTTAGTGCAACCTGCATTCACAGCATTATGATTTAGAAGACGATACAGGAGAAAGCATTATTACTATAATTGATATAACTTAAGGGTAATACTTACACATTTGTCGACGCAAGACCAATAATCAAAATATTGTCCAGTACAGTGTTTGTGCCCAGATTCATCGTCTCGAATCCTTTTAACACATGCCTGTATCAAATTGATGAATTAGTTGTCTTGCTTACAGAGATATTTCTTCAAGGAAATAGAAAATAAGCAAATGAAGAATTACAAGAATTTTCTTCAATGATATGGCTTAAAAAACAAACTTCAGTCTTGAAATTATATATATCACAAAAAGAATTAAAAGTCACCTGATATTCAAGTAATGGTTTCACACACTTTGATTTGCAAGACTCTTCAAGATATCTCTTCTGATCAACAGGTTCCTCATCAGCCCTGAAATT
Organism: Saraca asoca; assembly: GCA_026873985.1. Lineage (NCBI taxonomy): Eukaryota > Viridiplantae > Streptophyta > Magnoliopsida > Fabales > Fabaceae > Saraca > Saraca asoca. The sequence goes on along the minus strand of JANHAO010004909.1, from coordinate 8,776 downwards.
TACAAAAGAAGCCAAAGATAAAACAATAGCAATAAACACTCAAGGAATGCCATAGAACAACAACAACCAAGCCTTATCCCATTAGATAAAATCAGCTACATGGAACATATGACACCGTTGTACTTTATCAAATACCATATAACATTGATAGGAAACAAACTAAGGACTGCCATAGAAGTGTAAGAAAACAAAAAATAAAATTAACAGAAGAAATGAGTATAAGTAACTGATACCAATGATTGATTAAAACCAGGTTTCTTTTCATCACTTAACATTTTTCTCTCGCTTTATACACCCTAAAGCCAAAATAGTAATCATTCAAAAGGGGTATGATGAGCACAATGTCAGAGAATTTTTTATAGGTGGGATCCTGTGAACATTTTATTGGGTAACATCATACCAATCTACCCTAACCATATCAAAAAGCACTAATCAGTGTGATGTCATCCATAACACTAGTGATTGGCATAACACAGCTCCAACGTAGAAATGTTAAAATATCTTATCCTCTAACCTATTGCACATTGGGTCCACAACCAAAGTCCAACAGACAAGATAAAGACATACAGTTATGTGGAATTCATATCTATTTCTAAACTCTGGAGACTACACTAATACTAAGTTTCTAGCCAACAAAAATCAACCATATGTAGGGAGGATGAAAATATGAATTCACATACATTCAATATGTTTTCACAATGAAACAGGTCAATGCACATTTTTTTTTTCTGCAGGACTATAATATATCAATTATCAAATACAATGTCACTGCCAATTCAATAGTGACTTCCTGGCATATATATGTACCCCCAATATATGGCAAACTCTGAAGTATTAAAATATGGATAAAATAATTAACAGACAGGAGAGGATTGATTTCCCATAGAATAATGGACCAATTCCCACAATACTAATAGAAGAGTAAAATAGAACCAATATGGCAAATTACAAGTAGCAATTGGAAAAATGTAAACACCGAAAACAATGTAGATGCAAAACTCACAGCAACTAAGTGAGAGATAACAGATACATCAAACTGATACAAGGTAAACATGGAAATGTCAAATAAGCTTAATTTTTTACAAGATTTTGCCCAAAACACCTTGAAACACACTGTAAGGAGACGATCGGACATCACTTTCAGATTAGACAGCATTGAATGGCATCGGATATCAGGATACAGTTAATACTTAGTAAGCAATCTCTTATGATATAAAACGTATAATCAATCCAGCTTTCGAGGGTCCTGGATGGCTGGAACTCAACACGAATCAATTTTGAATCCAGAGAATGAAGAAAGGCAGACAAATTTAGCTAATTCGGGAGATCGGGTATGAGAAAACCAGGATATACTTACTGCATTAAAAAGGGACCACACACTGAATCTACTAAGGAAGAAACTTAACACTTCATAACTTTAATCAGCTAAATCTCTTTTGCTGCACCTTAAGTGCAATAAAAAAGCGATCAAATTTCAAAACCCTAGATTTGTATAACATGCTAGAAGAACAGGTTAAACTCAAATGAAAAACAAACATAGATCCGATCGATGAGGATAGAAAAGAAGAAAACTGGCACTTACATTGTAGAGAGAGCAAAGAGAGGAGTTTGGTAGAGGAAGGTGATAGAGCAAAGAGCTTCGAAGAGATCTCGCAGTTGGTGTTGTTAGGCTGTGGCTCCGTTGGGTGGGTTTAGCAGGGCTTGTGTTTCGGATCAAGCCACTTGTAGATGTCACCGAGCAGCTGGGTTCGGGTTGGGTCCGATTGGTGAAATAACCCAAAAAGAATAGTCAAATCCCTCCCTGGTCTACGACCTAATTTTACAATTTTTTATAGAAAAAAATGTAAAACTCTTCCCTTCGTTTTAAACTGATTGGATTTTGTTTGATTTACTTTGAAAATTTGAAAATCAAATATTTAAACTATATAAAACTTAAAACTAATACATATTATTCATTTAGTTAACTATTTTATTAAATTACATGACTTTTATAAATTTTTTAAATAAAATTTATAATATTATTATATGTTAGTTTATTATGTTATTTTTCACACATAATTTCTATATTATATAGTTGATATAAAGTAAATTAGATATATAAAATTTAAATTAAATACTTAAAAATGAGTTAAAAAATTATGTGTAAAAAATTAAAATAATAAATCAATATACAATAATATTGTAATTCTTGTTTAAAAATCTATGAATTTTTTTTAATTCAATAAAATAGTTAATTAAGTGGATGACAAGTGTTGATTTCAAGTTTTATATAGTTTAAGAATTTGATTTCTAAGTTTTCAAAATTAATAGGATAAAATTCAACCATCTTAAAGTTAAAGTTAAAGAGGCATTTTACATTTTTCCTTATATATATATATATATATATATATATAAAGTTATGTACAGATTTTTTTAATAGAAATTCAAAAATTTTTAAAATTTTTTTGCAACTTTGAATAATAGAATTGTAACTTTTTATTAAAAAAAAATTATGTTATTAGAAGTTTTAGTCCTTATAATTTCGTTAAATTTATAATTTAATCTTTATAGTTTTATTTTGTGTAATTATATCATAAAGTTTAAAATCTTTTGCAATTAAGTCCTCATTGTCAATTAATGTTAAATCTTTTAAATTTTTTTTGCAATTTTGAACAATGGAGTTGTAACTTTTTATTAAAAAAAAAGTTATGCTATTAGAAGTTTTAGTCCTTATAATTTCACTAAATTTGTAATTTAATCTTTATAGTTTTATTTTATGTAATTATATTATAAAATTTGAAATCTTTTGCAATTAAGTCATCATTATCCGTTAATGTTAAATTCAACTAAAATTCTGTGTCTATTAAATTTACATACTAATATTTACTTTTATTGACTTATCATATTTATCTCATCAAAATTTATTTACTAATCTTTATTTATCGTATAAAAAATAATTTTCATTATTCTGTTTAGAGAGTAAAAAGTAATAATCTATGAGTTAAGAAGGATCTAAAATGTTCAATTTTTTTTTTAAAAAATTATTGATGGAGAACGATATGAAAATTGAATTCCAATTTGATTCTAAGTTAGTTTTTGTTATTTTGATTTAATATAAATTAATAATAAGGACTTAATTATAAATTATTTTAAATTTTAAGATATAATTATAAAAAATAAGACTTTAAAGATTATATTACAAATTTAATGCAATTATAAAAACTAAAACTTTTATTAACTCTAAAATTTTATATAAAAAAATTATAAATTTTATGATTTTTATGTTAACTTTTATTAACTCTAAAATTTTATATAAAAAAATTATAAAACCCTTAAAATTATTTTAGGCTGTACTGTACAAAACCCAATAATTTTTTTTATGCATTTTTAGTAAAATGTTTTTGGCTATGAGTTATCAACGTGTAAATGTATCTCACTCTTCATTAGATGAGGCTCATATAATCCTCATGGAGATGGCTCATACAATAGCAGTCAAGACTTAAAGAGATGAATATTTTGAACAATTTGGTGAACACGAATCACATCTTCCCCCCAAAGAGTTCCATATTTCTTCTCTTCCATATCCACCAGCATGCACAAATAAAGAGAATGTGACCAGGATTGTTCTGATGCCAGTCCTTTCAGCTATTGGTAAAAAATTCAGAATTGGTACCAAAACCAAAGAGCCAACCAAATCTCTCTCGATTTTCCACAATCCCTCAAACATTGAATAATATTTTCCTCATACAAGTTACAACAAGAACAAATCAATAGAATGATGGTTCAACAGAGCTGCAGTTACGAAGGGCATTATGTGGGACTAACCACAGGAAGAAACGAACCTTCCAAACCCAGTTCCAATCTTCTACCACATTTTCAGTATCCTCTTGATTCAAAAGCCAATTGTAACTAGTTCTAGTATTATATTCCCCTGCAATATTACCCAAACTAGCCAGTCCTAAGTATTATCATGTACTGAAATTGGAATACTAACAATCATTTTTTTCAAGTCCTCACCCCCACTTACTTGAAGAGATGACATCTTTGACCATAAGATTATTATCTCTTGCATCCACATCTTCAATTTAGTTACGGAGGGGGTGATCATTCCCCCAGGGATCATCCCGGAACTGGACTTATCAACCATCACCAATCCGATACCCTAGGCAAGAGCCTTCATGATAGATTGCCAAATAGAAGAGCTGCCTGGAGAAGTTTTTAAGCTTAGAATATGCTTATTACCTATATGTTTAGCATGCAATACCTGAACCCATAGCTTATCATCATTGCTTGCCAGCTACCAAATGAACTCTCCTAATAAAGCCACATTTGCTAGGCGGGTTTGTCTAATGCCTGGCCCCCAAACCTTCTGGGCTGAGTTATGTATATTGCCAATCAATCAAATGAACCCCCTGACCAGTGCCCTTATCATCCCAGATGAATCTACGAATAGTAGAATCAATCTCATTACAAATAAATTAAAGTATCCAGAGCACTTTGCATAGTGTAGGTAGGAATAGAAGAAAGGACTGCCTTCGCTAAAGTGGTACCCCCTGCTTTATTTAAAAGTCTACCTTTCTAAGAGGCTAGCTTGCTTTCCATCTTCGAGATGATTTAATCAAAGTGAAATTTATTGGGACAGTCCTTCATTATGGGAATTCCCAGATAATTCCCAATATCAACAATAAGATGAATATTAGATATTACCTTGCGCTACTCTTGAACATGACGCGGGATGAAAGCTGAACAAATAGCCTTAGATTTACTAAGATTTATCTTCAGACCCGAAGCTCTGCAAAAATTCATTCATGGTGGCTACCATTACCCTTGCTTGAGATTTAGTGGCTCTCGAGAAGAGTAATAAGTCACCTCCAAATAAAAAAATGAGAGATTTTAGGACGTTCCTGTTAATATAGGATGCTCTAGAGATAATTGTTATAATAGTATCGATTCTACATATCTTAGCATATGTAATGAAACATTATGTTTTGACCTTTTTATCAATTTAGTTTTAAATATGTTTATGCTTGATATATGTATATTATCTTGGATAAAGTCCTTGCAGTTATAATTGCATACAAATAAATTACAATTAAAATTGTAATTATGAGAAAATTTATACATATAGTTATAATTTTTAAATAATCCTATTTGTGAAATAATTAAGAAAACAAGACATCAATTATTCATGATTAAATCAATATATATTATATGACCTTTTTTGAAAGAATGTAGTGATCTCATACATTATTTGATATGAAGATATTTGAACAAATATTGGGGTATATATTAGAGAACATGTGACTGGGTTGACCCGCATTAAGAACCTTGTGGATCGTTACCATGTGTCAGCGAACATATCATATGAAAGGTGGTATAAGTAATTCTTAGACTTGATATTAATATAGTATCTTATGTATGAAGCTGTATACTTCAATTTTATTCTAGGCTTGCACTGTTGAAATAGTATATACGAATAATTTTGGATATATCACGAAGTATATGAAAGTAGTGGTTAATTAAGAGAGAATTCATTATCCTTGGTAACAAAGGAAAGATATTCTAAAAATGTTTTGATATTTGTACTATGATTAAAATCATAGACTTATGTATTGATTGATATATAAAAGGGGTTTTATGTATAATCAATTAATGATACATAAGAGGAGTTTTATGTATGAATAATTATGAGATAGTACATGATCAAATATGTACGTTGGATTGGATGTTTATAGGATTGACACTTAAACTATACTCTTAGTCTAAGTTGAATATCAAGAGATGAAGGGATTGAACTACATACTAACACCTTGTCATAAAAAATTTGATTTCCAAATAATCTATTCTTGGCATTTGGATGTCATGATGCTTTGTTAAAAGCCAACCATGATTTATGAATTTGTCTGAACAATTTGGAAAAATTGAGTTTGAATTAAAAGGATTTTAATTTAATTGAGCTTGTAGAAACTTATAAACGAATTCATTGCCAACATGCATGGAAACCTAATGAGTCACACACAATATAATCACTTTAACCCAAAGTGAAACAAAAGCTAGAATGCAAAATGTTAAGAATTCAAAAGTTGAATTAAATGAATAGCTTAAAAATTTGAAATGATTAATTAAATATTCTAATGTGATTAGAAGTATTAATTAATTAAAGATTTAATAATTCTAATGGAGATTATGATTATTAAATAGTAATAAATTTTCACAGTTGATATTTAAATGTTAAAGAATATTTATATCAGTAATGGAAGAAATCTAGAATAGAGGAATGGTTCCTTACTTAGAAATTATTTTAATAATTAAAATAATTAGAGAATAATTACAAAAGAAAGTTTATGAATATAAACTCATAAGAAAGTGTTTGGACTTGTTAGACATAAAGGAGGAAGCATTACGTTAAGGAGTGTGGACTCCTTGGCCTTTAGGAGTTACACTAGCTATATTGTCCATCCACCTTGAGTGGATGGCACAAGTAAGTCCCAGCTTGTGTGCCACTCATAAAGCTTCCTCACTATTACTTGTGGTCCAAACTCTCCTATTTAAAGAAGAGATAAGCCAAACCAAAAATACACAAGAGTTTTTAGCCCAAGCACATGTGTTGTTCGCCAATTCTCTCTTTGTGATCTCATTCATCTTTTCTTTGCATTCAAATACTCAACCCTGCCTTAGTGAATTATGATTCCTTAGAAAGCTAACATCTCTTAAGTTAAGTAATTGAATTTCCCATTTTACAAGTTATGTCAATTTGGTAGAAGCTTTGAATTAACTTGGTTTGTGTGGATTATCATTGGCAATGGGAATCAATCCAAAGGAATTGTCCTGACATAATCCGAAGGAGTTGATCATAGGTTTTGTACGTGGAATTACTTAGAAATTAAATTCAATTTTAGAAACTAAAATTTTTGAGAAAAACTCTCGAAAAGGTATAATTTAAACTGCTATTTTGAATTTTACCTTTCTTTGGGATTAGTATGCAAACAACATGATCTGAGTTTAGGAAAAATTTTTAAATTTTTGCTACATATACCTGAACCTAATGATCAACATATTTAATATGCTTACATTCATTTTTCCAATAGTGATTTTAGAGCTCATGTTGTTCTCTATTAATTCATGATTAATCATTTAATTGTCATGGTAATAATGGAGATTATACAATTGTTGTAACTTGATTCTATAAGATCAAAGTTTTTATTTAAGGTGTAGAATTTTTCTGCAATGTTGAAGTTTTTCTACAGAAAATTTTTTCATAAGAGAGGGATTGACCAATCAATTGGCCGTGTATAATGGCTGGCCAACCAGTAAGCTGGCTGAACTAGCTAGCCATTAATGAGGGATGAATGAGTTTTTAGCCTCTACACATGATGGTTCCAACCATCATGGTTGATTGTAATGACAATCAATCAGCCCTATGATTTAATTATACAAATACAATTTAGGAAATTAATTACAATCACAACCAATTTTGAAAATCTTGCCTAATTGTATTCATGTGATTATGGAATTTTTCCATAACTTAAAATTAATTTGCACATGATTGTAAATTGATTCAAAATAATTTTGAAAACTTTCCTTTTATTTTAATAATAAACATTAATTGATTAGAAATAATTTTAGAAACTATCCTTTAATTATTTACTTAGTATCAAAGTTTTGGAAAGTAACATGGAATTGACAATTGATTGATTTTGGAAATAATAATGATTAGTTCCGAAAATAGATTGATTGTGATAATTGATGATGGAATCAAATTAGTCAACTTGTTTAAATTAAATGTTAATCAAATGACTTAAGACATGTATCACCATAATTTCAACCAAATAGTTAATGTTTTATATTTTCTTGTCTTATATGCCTCATATATACTTCAATGCATGGAAGGATGACTAATGACCAATGTTTTTATGAATATAATGTATATTTTATTTTTGGGTATTTGTATTAAATAAGGCCTACATATCTTGCCTTTCTCTCTATTAAAATAACTCAAAGTTTATTCTATAAGATGTAATTAGTTACATTAGATAGAAATTAGGGAATTTTGTTTTCTTTTGGAAGAAGAAGGAGGCACCTAAATAAGATGTATGGCAAGAGGCATATCACATGAAGATTCTTCCCTTTTATGGCTCAAGGAAATAATTTAAATGGTCCATAATCATCCTATATAATATTATGCATGCATGTGATTTATATGTATGATATAAATGGTAATGTATGTATAACATAGACTAGCAAATGTATGCATGCCTAGGATTTATATGTATGTGATGGTTACCGAAACTAATCAAAATTAGAAGATTTATAAGTGATTTATTCTACTACTTGTAGCATAAGGTAACACCGGATCGAGCCCTTGGATCATTCTAATAATAATAATCGGATCAAGAGATAAAAAATGGAGGGAGGGTTCGCAACAGCTATTCTAATAGAAAAGAACAAGGTAGAACTGTAAATAAAAGCAAGCAAGAAATCAGCCCAAGGGAATCAACTAAACTTGAGACTAATCTATCATTGATTACTAAATATTCATTCAATTGTTAATCCTATTTCTGGCCTTAAATCATAGCAAGAAGCCTTGAAATGATTAATGAGTCCTCTATTAGATAAGCACCTGGAATTTAGTTGATTAAGGTTAAACAAACTAAGCATCCAATTAAGTCAAAACCATTCTAAGAAATCAGGACTTAGCCAAGTAAACAACCTATCAAAAGCTCAATGCATTGCTTAGTTTTTGCCATCCTCTTTCTACAAGTGATCATTAAGCAATAATCATATTAACATCCTAATC
>JANHAO010004908.1:0-23415 GCA_026873985.1 Saraca asoca | reverse complement strand
GAATAAAATTCGATGTAACAGTATTTTAAATTAAGCAAATTCCCTCCCTGGTGCATATGCTTGCTCGGATCATAACATTCTAATCAAGGCAAATTGTTTTGACTGCATAACGAAATAAAGAGACGTTTAGCTCTCACTTTGACCAATATGAAATAACAACGCGTGAGCCATAAAACCAAAAGTAAAAAAAAGAGGAAAAAGGGCAGGGCTCTTTAAAGCTTAACGAAAAATGTCTTAATTACAGACCTCAGAAAGCAGAAAATAAAACAAAAAGCAACAGGATCCTAGGGAGAGATACTAAGAGGAGTGGCCTCAGAAGCAGGAGGATCTTGAGCATCAGAAAGGGCCGCTTTAACCACATTCCTTGGCATCTCCTTGCTAACTACTCTTTCTACTTACGAAACAGCTTCAGTTGGCATGGAACTCCCCTCAGAAGGCCATCTACACCCTCAGCAGCCTCAGCGCCAGATGGGGAAGTTATCCCCACACCTTCGATGAAGCCTTGAATGATATCCGAGATGTCTCTGCCAAAGAAAGGAAAATCCTTACTCGGATGGTGCAACCATAAAGTATACATGAAACTATCGGTAGTATAGGCGATAGCGACTACCTAAGCTTCTTCGACCGTAGCGATGGCCTCTTTCTTCATCTTAAGGACTTCCTCTTCAGCATGCATGGCTCTCTCTTCAGCCTGTCGAGCCTTCTCAATGGTGCGGCTCGCCTCCCTATGAGCATCCTCAAGCTGCCCTTAAAAACCCTCAGCTTTTTGAGTAAAAAGAAGAATGTCCCCTTACTCTTCTGTAGTTCCTCATAAGCCCTCTATAGCCTTGAGGTAAAGTCAGCCACTTCACGTGTAAAAGTCTCCTCCCCTCTCCTGACTGCGGCATTAGCACTCTCTAGCTGACACTCGACGTTTTCCAATTTCCTTTTTAATCTTGTCATCGCATTGGCAGTGGCAGCGAGGTCAGCCCTGAGTCTCTCCCTCTCTACCTCCCAGCTTAAACAGTCCTTCCTCTGCTTGATGGCCTGGAACGCCCCCTAAAAAAAGAGAAAAGAAAAGAAAGAGGGGAAAGAAGAGAGGAAGAAAAAGGAAGGGTCAGAACACAAGTCATAATAAGGCAGAAAACAAGGAAGGGAGACGTCACCGACCACTAGGCAATGACTAGCCAACATCTCCATCAAAACACTATCTCGTGTTTCGTCATCCTCCAGAGATGCAACATCATCTCCCAAGATCCACCCCATGTTCTCATGAATGAAGTTGTAGAAGGCTAGAGTCCTGGCCCCTAACTCTTCGAGGAAGTAGACTGGTCCACCTGTCGGCTGGGGTGACGAGCTTCGAACGGGTTCCTTCCCCTTGCTGAGTCTTCACCTTTTCGGAGAAGACTGGTTGAGGGTGTCGCTCCCTTGGCTCTGCAACCTCATAATCTCCCTTTCGATTTCAATCTCAGCGGAGCCACCTTGCGAAGTCTAAATTGACGGAGGTAATGTTTCTTCTGCAAGGGACAAGCTGAAGGGAAGATCAACCCGAGTTGAAGTCGGAGCAAAAAGTGGAACTGTTGGGGTAGGCCTCTGAGGAACTAGGGAAGAGGAAGGGTGATCAGCGCGGGTACTGGCAACCCATTTGTGCCTGAGAGGGGGCTTGATGAGGTTAACTCGATCTATGTCAACTTCTTCGCCAAAATCCACCGGGGAGACCTCCCTTACGCCGTGAACCCCAATGTTGCGTAAACTAATAAGCATAGTACCCAGGGGAGGTGAAAGTCCGTAAGTCCGCAGGAGGTCCTCGTTAAACTTTGAACTGCTCGAGGAAGTGTCAGGAATGGATAGCTATTCCAAAATCTCAATCTCCTCGATGCTTAACTCGGACCTCTCCCTTCGTACACCCTCTACAGTAAAAAAAGAAAAGAAAAAATGAAGAAATCTCAGATAAAGTAAAGAGACAAAAAAAAGAGAGCAATAACGAACGAAGAGAAAATAGTTAAAGGGGTTAACTCCCCCTCTGGTTCACTCACCTAGATCAATCGCAAAGGAAAAGTTTCAAAGGCGGCACAACGACGGGCAAGACGCAAAGAACTAGCGGGTCTTATAAGGACTCGCGTTTGATTTTCCTCGGGCTTCCCCCTGAGGCGATGCCTTTTTATATCTTGAGGAACGAGGTGAAAAATAGTAAAAACCTTCCCGCCGGTCGAAACTTTTGGTCTGGTAAAGGAAGCACATAACCCGCGCACTGGGGGGAGGAAGACTGTTTTGAAAATGAATGAGGGCAAAGGAAATCAAAGAAGAATAAGCATTGGGTGTCAGCTATGCCAGGGCAAGCCCAAACTCATTCAAAAAACCTATAATAAATGATGGAACTGGAAACTGAAAACCCGCATTTAGGTGGTGGACACTGATAACCATGAACCTTGGCGGAGGATGTGCGACATGATCCATGGGGAAGGGAACTAACACGCGACAACTCCTCAGAAAGAAATACACCTCCGCGATTCTGCCCATTTCTTTGGGTCTAATAGAGGAAGGGAAATGCTTAAAGGGGGAAGTAGTTCCAGCCTCCACTGGCTCCCCACGGGCTTCAAATCTACTCGCTACCTTGCCACTTTGGGAAGTTACGTCCCACGTGCAAAGTACCTCCTCACTCCCTTTGGTCTCAGTATCCTCACTAACTATTAGATGGCGATGATGTCTAAAAGGCTGAGACATCTACAAAAGAGAAAGAGAAGAAAAGGAAAATTAGGTTCCAGGAAAGAAAACCTAGAAATCTAGGAACCACTTAATCTAAGAGGTAAGCAACACTACCCCCCATATAGACCAGAAAGTATAAAAAAAGGGAGAAAGAAGAAAAACCCTCGAAGGAAAACCCCCAAAATCCTCGGAATTCGACTCCGTCATCGACGCCCGACATCTTAACCTTAGTCAATGGAACGTGTGAAAACCCTCTTGAATCGCCATTTCTTACCGATGCCAAGAGCATCCACAAAGCTCATAAAATGAAAAATATATATAATACAACAAAATGGGAACAGAGACTCACCTTAATGCTTGAAAAATGATTCGAGAACTTGAGCGGTGATTGGGAAGCTGCAATCTAAGGACTGGTTTAGTGACACCAGCAAAATGAGATAGAATTCCACGAACAGGGATGATAACTGGCCTGTGACTAAGGAAAGGAAGGAACAAAGATGAGATAATGGCAAAAAAGAGGGAGCCCTCTGATTTTAAAATCAAATAAATCCCACTGTTAGATGAAAGAACCCTTCACCTGACCCATAATCCAACAGACCAGCGCGCATTAAGCCTTTAATGCGAAAGCCTACCAGTTGAGCATGAATAATCATTATGCCAATTGTGAAAATTAAAGAAATGCACCAGGATACCCTTTTCTTGGTGAAAAATGAGAAGGCAGGCCCTCTGCAGCTAACTTCTGCTCAGATCATGATCTTAAAGACAAAACAAAGAAACCCTATCCACTACTGATTAAGCTCAGGAACACCTGGTGCATAAGCACTAAACCTCCAGAGCTCTCATCTGAATAAGCTCGGGCACACCTGGTGTGTAAGCACTAAGCCTTCAAAGCTCTCATCCAAAAAAGCTTGAGCACACCTGGTGCGTGAGCACTAAACCTCCAGAGCTCTCATCCAAAAAAGCTCGAGCACACTTGGTGCGTAAGCACTAAGCCTCCAGAGCTCTCATCTGAATAAGCTCGGGCACACCTGGTGCGTAAGTACTAAGCCTCCAGAGCTCTCATTGGAAAAAGCTCGGGTACACCTGGTGCATAAGCACTAAGCCTCCAGAGCTCTCATCCGAAAAAGCTCAGGCACACCTGGTGCGTAAGCACTAAGCCTCCAGAGCTCTCATCCGAATAAGGTCGGGCACACCGGGTGTGTAAGCACTAAGCTAAGCTCGGGCACACCTGGTGCGTAAGCACTAAGCCTCCAGAGCTCTCATCCAAAAAAGCACAGGCACACCTGGTGCGTAAGCACTAAGCCTCCAGAGCTCTCATCCGAATAAGCTCGGACACATCTGGTGTATAAGCACTAAGCCTCTAGAGCTCTCATCCGAATAAGCTCGGGCACACCTGGTGTGTAAGCAATAAGCTTCCAGAGCTCTCATCCAAAAAAGCTCGGGCACACCTGGTGCGTAAGCACTAAACCTCCAGAGCTCTCATATGAATAAGCTCGGGCACACCTGGTGCGTAAGCACTAAACCTCCAGAGCTCTCATATGAATAAGCTCGGGCACACCTGGTGCATAAGCACTAAGCATCCAGAGCTCTCATCCGAAAAAGCTTAGGCACACCTGGTGTGTAAGCATTAAGCCTCCAGAGCTCTCATCCGAATAAGCTTGGGCACACCTGGTGCGTAAGCACTAAGCCTCCAGAGCTCTCATCCGAATAAGCTCGGGCACACCTGGTGCGTAAGCACTATGCCTCCAAAGCTCTCATCCGAATAAGCTCGGGCACACCTAGTGTGTAAGCATTAAGCCTCTAGAGCTCTTATCTGAATAAGCTCGAGCACACCTGGTGCCTAAGCACTAAGCCTCCAGAGCTCTCATCCGAAAAAACTCAGGCACACCTGGTGCGTAAGCACTAAGCCTCCAGAGTTCTAATCCGAATAAGCTCGGGCACACCTAGTGCATAAGCACTAAGCCTCTAGGACTCAGTTTGCCTCCTAATCGGGACCACCTTACTGCCCTAACGGAATGCTGGGAGTAGTCCAGGCAAAAAGAAAAAAAGAAAAAGAAACAACCTTATTAAGGGGACTCCCTTAGTCAAAGAATCAGGCATGAGCACCTGTAAGATGCACGAACATTAAGTAATACGTGTTGTTAGCTGACTACAGCTATTACGAGGACATGTTGGCAATCTTTGATCAGATCAAGCTACTAAAATGGCATCCCCCCTTTTTTTTGAAAAGTACATTGGAGCTCCTAGCTTGCGTAGGCAAACTGCGAGCTGAAGGGCTGATGTTGTGGGGATTTCTTGATAATAAGGGCCCAAGAAGTAAAAGGCCCAGAAATAAAGGGAGTAGCCCGAGCTCAGATGAGGGTTCCAGGGACTTCATGGTAGACAAAACTATTATGAGCTCTAAATGGCGAGGACACTAGCGAGTTCCTCCCTCTCTAACATCTGGCAACCAATCAAGAGCTTGACAAGCGTCGCCTAAAGGACTTTGACAGCCCATAGCCCCCAAGGATCCGACAATGATTTGTCCAGTATTTATTGCTTGCCGTCTAAACATTTAATGCTAGCACAGATGTAATCATAGTTGTGTTAGAATAAACTATTATTGTCTATTATAAACTTCCCCATATAAAAGGGAAAGAAAGTAATCTGTGACTATAAGTTCTCCCTTCTTGAAGAAAATAATACAACTCACCATGGACGTAGGAGTCTTGCAGACCTTGGCCGAACTATGATAAAAATTCTTTCTTGTTCTACTCTCTTGCCTCCTCTGAATCTCACCGCAATTTGTACGAGTTATCCCATAGAGTAGCAGCTCAGTTTCATAAACCCTTTTTAACCGATTATCAAAATCGACTGTTAACAGGATCTTTGTAATGGAAAGAGGTAGGGAGGACTTTGGGAAGCCCAAGCCCTTTTGAACTCTTGGTAGATTCAGGAGCAATAAAGATAAATTTTGTGCTTATCATAACAAGATTGGACATAACACCTTGGAATGTTGGGCATTAAGGGATGCCATACAAGATTTCATCAAAAGAGGTCGCCTGTAAGAATATGTAGTCTGACCCTCTAAGTAGCAACCTTGACAACCTCAATGAATTGCTGATCAAGAGTAAGGGCCTTCAATTAGAACAATATTTTAATACTATAATGTTATTCGAAAGTTAATGAATGAGATTAAAATCTATTTGTCTAATGATTTTTAGCAAAATGTCATTCTATTAGAGAAGAAATTTATTTTGTGTTAATGAAGTCAAAACTCGATATCGTTGCCAGCTTGTTAGCTAAGGTGTGGAAGTGCTAAAATAAACTCATCCAACAAGAGCCTTGAGCTCGCAGAGGCGTTAAAATAAACTCATTTCTAGCAAAAAAGCCAAGAGCTCACTGAGGTGTGGAGGTACTAAAATAAACTCATCCAATAAGAGCCCTGAGCTTGCTAAGGTACGAAGGCGCTAAAATAAACTCATTTCCAGCAAAAAAGCTAAGCGCTCACTGAGGCGTGGAGACACAAAAATAAACTCATCCAATAAGAGCCTTGAGCTCATCGAGTAAGGGTGCTAAACAGGCTAAAAGTTTGTAGGCCTAATGGACCAGTCTGTATTTTTTTACGGACTGGACCAAGCAATAATTGGTCCATTTAAATGCGGGCTTAAACGGACCAAGCCCTTTTAAGCCCATATTTATGCTGACTAATGTGGATCCATCGGACCGACCAATTTAGTGTTAAATTAGCCTCAAGCCGTGGACCTAGCGGACCGGTCCACATTCTTTTACAGACTAGACCAAGCAATAGTTACTCCATTTAAATGTGGGCCTAAATGGACCAAGTTCGTTTAGGCCCGCATCCACACGGACCAAACCCGCTCCGCGTGGATCGATCCGTTTAGCACCCCTATCACTAAGGTGCATAGGCACTAAAATAAACTCATCCAACAATAGCCTTGAGCTCGCTGAGGCACAGAAGTGCTAAAATGAACTTATTTCCAATAGAGCCTTGAGCTTGCTGAGGCACGAATGTGCTAAAATAAACTCATCCAACGGAGCCTTGAACTCGCTGAGGTGCAGAGGTGCTAAAATAAACTCATTACTTAAGCAACTAAATTGTTGTGGTACAGCTCACAAGGCGCAGCTCTAATGCGACTTATCGTTCACAGCTCATGCGTCCTACTTGTACATTACTCATCGTTAGGGCATTTTGATCTTAGATTCATTATTAATCAAAAAACATAACCGTTTAGTTGTCTAAACGTTTCATTTAGCTAAGATTTGCAAGAGTTTACATTATCATTTGTGATATGCAAAACATTCAACACAACATGCAAAGTTCATGAAGAAAGGTTCATTCATTAAAAGCCTCAATAAGGTAAATTTACATTAGAAGATTCAAAATATAAATCAAAGCAAGCTTACAACTATTGCATTTTAGAAAGAAGACTGATTTTTGGGAAATAAACTCCAGCCAATTGGAGAATCGACGGGCATAATGGCTCCTTCTTATTGTCCTCCTCTGCTAAGAGCCCCTTTCCAGCTCTTTGCCTAGCACTAAAAATTCAAAAGAAGCCAACAGATGCAGTTGGAGAGGTTGAAGCCCATGGCCTAACCGTGAGGAAATAATCTAAGATTTATGTAAAATCTTTCAAAATCCTTGAAAAAGGATTGTCCATAAAGACTTCCTATGTCGCAAACCATACATGCCTCATCAAGAAGGCACACCAATAGAAGTATAGGGGGCTTATCTAAGGCACCCATCAAGTTACTTAGTGAAGAAGGAAGAAGGATTTCCCATGCCTTAAATAGACTAACCTAGTCTCATCGAAGAGTCCAGAAGAAATCCAACCACTTTTTCATTAAATGTCTTGGAAGAAAGCGAGGCTGATATGCCCATAGTTGTGAGACACGTATAATAAGAGGTAAGACCTAGAGCAAATGAAACAATAGGTTGTCCACAAAGACTTTGACTTCACAGTAATCTATAAATAAAACCTTTGCCAGTAAACTACAACTCTTAACCTGCAAAGCGAGCTGAGAGTTGGGGGCTAATGTTATGGGTGTATTCTGGTACTGCCCAAAATGGGCTAGTAAAGATCTAACAGCAGATAAGTCCAAATGAGAAAAGAGCTAAGATCATCAGATCGCTAGTTGCAAGAGCATGAAGCGAGGTAAAAGCCTTAGCTCACTAAGGGATAAATCCCTGGCTCGCATAGCCAATAATTCATCCTACGCGAGTTTGCATTGTTAAAAGTAAGCTCGCGAGCTCGATCTCACTGATTGAAGGCCAGCAGTAACTCCAAATTAAAGTCCTAACTCATGGGACGTAACATCTTGCCTAACTAAGGGCCTGCCAGGGATAAACCTGAAGCAAGCACCCTCTCAGACTAAGATTTGTGGGGCCATTTTTCAAGAAGCAGCTAATGTGGGCCTACCCACAGAAAGCACTCTGCAAATGTTGGCCAGCAATCTACAGAAGATGATTTGTAGAAGCTATACTTGTCACATACATTTATTATTTGATGTAATAGAAATACAACTTGTGTAATTACATTTGTAACTTTTCAGTCTCTATAAATAGGAAGGAGAAGATCATTGTAAGGAAAGCCTAAAAAAATACATATCGAAACTTTATAGAAATTTCTCCAAATAAATAAAACAATACCATGGACGTTGGCACTAGTGCTGTCCGATTTTAGCTAAACCACGTTAAAAATCCTTGCACATTTTTGTTGTTTTTCCTCTCCATCCCTTCATCCTTAGTTTGTATAACCAAATTGCAATTTAAGTCCTTAAAAACTTTTCGGGTTAGCTGGATTTGGACTGAATCAAATTTCACTGACAACAATACTAGAATTTGTCTTTTGCATATGCATAGAGTTATTATACTCCTTATTTATTATTATTTATTAATCATATTATGAAAAAAAATTAATTTATTTTATTTAAAATTTGTGCATTAAGTGAAGAAATATAAAGTTATTCAAAATAAAATCACAAGCTATTTGAAAAATAATAATTAGTATTGTTAATTAATTCTACAGTCAATTCTAATTGAAAATATTTATTCATTTGAAAATTAAAAATTTAAAACATATAACAAAACAAGGATTAGATTTTGAAGATATACCTTCCTTTTAATTGCATAAATATCAAGATATGCAAGTTCAAATTTCAAAATACTTGAAATCTCATTAATGTAATCAAATAGTTAAAAGCCGATAAAAGTAATAGAGTATTGAAGAAACTTTTTCCATTATTTATTGGCTCATTTACCTTTAGGGCTTATACTCAATTACATCCATGAAAAATATCTCATATATAAGGGTTATCACTATACTTAGTGTTAAGAAAAATTTTATATCAAACAGTTTCATATCCTTTAGTAGAAGACATAAATTTTAATATTATTTTTATATATTTCATTGAAATGCTTATGCTATTAATGACTAGGGATTAAAAACTTATAAGTTATCTCTAATATACTTTTCATAGGGAATGGAAGTAATATTTGAGTAATGCAACTTGCACTCCTTTGTATTCACTCATCTCTCATTTTTTTTTTCCATATTATGAAAAATTGCTAAATCAACCATTATTGTTACAAATAAAAAGCTTTCTTTCTTGATAAAAAGAAGAGTGAGAGAAAGAATTAATACATGAGAGTGTAAATAACATTACACGTAATATTTTTAGGCGCTAATGGACACTGGTTAAAGAATATATAATAGTAATGTCACTTATACTCTCATGTATTCACTCCTCATTCACTCTCTTTTCATATTAAGAAAAATTTGTTGACTCAACATTTCTTTTTATAAATGAAAAAAAAAGGTTTTCTTTCTTGATATGGAAAAGAGAGTGGAGGGAAAGAATTAGATGTGACAAATTGATTGTCTGGATTGATTTGGATTAAGTCACTAATTAATATATTGATAATAACATATTTATCCATTTATGACCTAATTGAAATTGTATATGTGCCATGGATTGGCCCACGACTTATACTTAAAGGGTCAGACCCAATCAATCAATTTACTTATTTAACCATCATTGTTGTTATATTATTTTATTCTATCATTTTTATTTTTATTATTTTACTTACTATCACAATTATATTTTATTGCCACCATTAAAAAATATTTTTTATTATTATAATTTTAAATTATATTTTCAAAATATTTTATCTGTACTTAAAAATTGAAAGGAATAATAACTAAGAATAGAATATTTTTCATTGACTCACTTTTTCTTTTTTTTCCTTAAAGTTTTTTTTTTACTTATTATACATACAATATATATGAAAATGAAAATCAAATAAATATGACCCACAGTAAGAATTTTTTTTTTTAAAATTTGAAACATTTAGAATAAAAAAATGGTACACTTTATCTAAAATCGGCATTTAAAAAAAACTTGAAATTTTCTTAAAACATATAACTTATTGCTAATATTTAAATAAAAAAATTAAAATTAAATATATTACATAAATCAATATTAATTGATTCTTGAAAAGTTTTTCAATTATAAGTATCTTTACAAATATTAAAATGCTAAACATACCATTTTTTCTATCCTGCAAAAGATCTTAAACATACCATATTTTTTATCCTATTAAAATGTTAAAAATAAATATAAATTGATAAATAGTGATTTATGGATTGACCTAATATGACTCTTATTTAACAGAGTCAATAATGACCCAATTCATAGTTATTAAAAAGCTAATAGATGAATATAGATGAGTCATAACAAGAATAGATACAAATGAATAAATGGATATGAGTTACAATTGTTAAGTTTATCAGTATGTACAACTATGTTAGGATCTTGACATCTTTTTATTTTATCTTTTATTTAATTTAATATAATATTTTTTATTTAAAAAATATTTATTTTGTATTTCAAATAAAAAATTAAGTTGGTTGGATTGTGGATATCGATAGATGAATTTCTAATAATCCTTTTAATAAATAGATTAGCATTAAATCTATCTATTTGATCCGTTAAAGATTGTAAATAGATTTGAATTGATATAAAGATAGATAAATTGGATGGATTCATGAATATTCATATGTTTTGCCACTTGAAGAGAGAATATAAGGGAATTCAAGTAACACTACTCAATATTTGATGACAATGGAAACATAATTTTTTTAAAAAATTTATGTATTTTTACTTAATTCGCTCTCGATTTATTGTAAAAATTTATTGAAAGTGAATTAAAAAATAAAAAATAAATTTTTTAAAAATACATAAATTTTTAAAAATGTTATATTTTCGATACTATTAAATTATCTATAACTAATGCTCTAATATTAACAAATGTTATGTTTTTATTTCATGATTAATTGTAATAAATTATTATTTAAGAAAGATAAATATATTATTATGTCACAACGTATATTTTTGTAAGAAAATTCAAATAGAATGTGTTAATTTGCAAGTTTATTAATACATTTTTATCAAATGATAAAGGTTGTAAATTTTTATTATTGTATTAGTTTTAATTTTTAATGGTTTTATTCAATAAGTTGAAAAGTTAAGTGAAATAAATATTTTTATTTAAAAATAATAAAATATAAAAATCTATTTAATTAATAAACGACGTTAGAAGATGGAGAAAAAATAAATAAAATAAAAAATTACTATTAATAGATAATATAAACATGATAAAAAATTGAAAGACAGAGAAAAAGTAAAAGTGATTAAGAAATAAAATTAAAAAGAAATACTTATTCGTAACAGTCAAGTGGAAAAGTTACTAGCTCCATAAGGAGATTTATTAAAATAAATAAATATATATTTAAACTTTTTAAATTATGCATTATTTTGATATATTTGCATACTCACACATTCTAAGGTGATAATATCAATTGAATTTATATTTTCCTTACATATGAAATTTCAAAATAAAGTATTTATGTCGACTGTATTATAAAAGCTCTTCAATCTACACCTCTATGTTTTTTTAAAAAATTATTGTACTAATTTCTTTAATATCTGAAATTTTTACATAGTATTTTTTTTG
This sequence comes from Saraca asoca, assembly GCA_026873985.1. Lineage (NCBI taxonomy): Eukaryota > Viridiplantae > Streptophyta > Magnoliopsida > Fabales > Fabaceae > Saraca > Saraca asoca. The sequence goes on along the minus strand of JANHAO010004908.1, from coordinate 11,714 downwards.
TGATAAATTTGTTGTATAGGATTTACTTTAGTAGAAAAAGAAAACAAAAATATCATATAATATAATATTTTCTGGTTATTGATCTTTGTGTGTTTTTGTCACGTTTTGTTTTGTATACTAGCCACCTCTCTCTCTCGTAGTAGTATACGCTACGAGAGAGAGAGAGCGAGAGAGAGCGCTGAGCGCACTTTGGCGTCCCTCCTCAAGACGACTCAGATAGCACAAAACCAGCTCCCTGAAAAGCCTTCGTTATATAGCAGATCGAATGCTTCATAATTCGATTCCACCTCTCAGCCTTCTTCATCAACACTATCACTTCGCCACTTCACCTTTTCCCACTGCTTTCTTACCCCTATGCATATGCCATTTCCACCTATCTCGCAGCGCCGTCGTCTTCTCCTTCTAGTTCTAGATTAGCGTCGATAAAATTCAGTTTTTTTCGATTATTCTTCATTTGGGTTTTCGATTTCAGCTTCTGGGTCTTCCATGGCGACGTCTTCTATGGCTTCTCCTCTCTGCACATGGCTTGTGGCGGCTTGCATGTCTGTCGCCTGCGATGGTGACCGTCCCGGAAGCCCATACACGTTCCAGTATTCGAAGAAGATGAGGAAATGGTCTAGTCAGAGGAAGGTTATGTCCAAACGTAGCAGTGGAAGTTCTGAATTTAACAGGGGATTGATTTCATCTTTCTGCGGATCCAGCATTCAAGGCCTTATGAGTTCGTGTCTCGCTTTCGAGCCTTGCGATGAGTATTATAGTTCCAAGGGCCTTTCATCTTTGGGGTTGTTTGGTGACAATGGCTTGTACTCCCTGTTTGGATCGAAGACTGGTCTTCTGAATCGCAGGCAGAGGCGCGTGAATCGATTGGCCCATTCTGGTAATTTTGTTTATTGTAATTGAATAGAAATTTGAGATGATGCCAAAGACTCCGTTTTTTCCTCTTTTTGGATGGTAAATATTTCTCAGAACATGGAGTGTGAATCAAACCCATGTTTGAGTTGTGATTATTGGAATTGTGATATGTATAATTGATTGACTATGTATTGTTTTTAATTTTGCTGCTCGTGAAATCTGCTTACCTCAAATTCTGATGCATTTTCCGCTTTATTAACTTAAATTGTTTGCTTCCTCCACTATGGTTTATTTGGTGGGACTAGTCACCTGCTTGATTCAGGACTAATTTAAAGTCTGTCGTTTTCCTGCTCTGTAGTTTCATTGATATGCTTGATTAGATGTTAATGAGGATTTACATGGATATTGGTGGGGATTATTTAACTGAGGAAGCTAGAAGAATATTCCTTTTTAGAAGTGATCGTACGTCAAATCAATTCCAAGTTGGAGAAACGAAGTTTTCCTAACTCCCGTTCTTCTAATTACTTTCTAATTGTCGCTTTGTTTTGCAATCCGTTGGGGATTTCTCATCATGTTTAAATAGAATTGTTTTGCAACGGAAAAAGTTCTTGTGAGCTCTGTATGTGAATTATTGATTTCAATCCAGTGTTCCTGTAGATAAAGTTGGAAATATGGCCCCCCCTGGTCTTGTCTGAATCTCAGGCTCATGCTCTGTCTTTTTCCCTTCTTGGTTCTTTTCATTCCTTTGTATGAACAATATGGCTTTATCTTAGTGGTTGTTGAAACATGAGTCTGCAATGGAGGAAATATGAAGTTCTAGTAGAAATTAGAGCATAAAAGTGGTTTTGTGCATCATTTTTCATTATGGTGAACTCTGCATTTACTTGTCCGTGCTTATTCCTCTTGCATGCGTGCTAATGTTTCTATTGTAGTCTCTTGGTTAGTTTTTGTTTAGTGATCTTTATTGTTGCTGTTCTGATCTATGGATACATTCTATGCCTGCCGCTGTTTGGTAAGGTTTGGCTGCATTGTTTTGTAGGTGACACCAACTACCTAAAACCTGGCTTATCTATTACTGGCTGGTGGATACATTGCCTATTTATTTAACATTAATATACGTATATACTATTTTAGATCCTTGTATGTGAAGGATATTGATTTATCAAGTTAATTAGTTGCCAATTATTAATCATATAATTGCTGACATGTGCCTTGCATATAAAAATTTCAAGGGAAAGCAATGGCTGTAGCGCTGCCTGCCCAGGAAATCACAACTACGAAAAAACCTTCTACAAAGCAAAGGCGAGTAGTTGTGACTGGTTTGGGTGTTGCTACACCACTTGGCCATGAACCAGACATCTTCTACAATAATTTACTTGATGGTGTTAGTGGGATAAGCGAGATTGAGACTTTCGACTGTTCTGAATATCCAACAGTAATAAATAATATTTCATTCAAATCTATTTTTGGCTGTTGTCTTCTTTAGCTTTTGTTCTCAGTTTTTTCCTTTATCCAGAGGATTGCAGGCGAGATCAAGTCTTTCTCAACTGAGGGATGGGTAGCACCGAAACTTTCCAAGAGGATGGACAAATTTATGCTTTATATGCTAACAGCTGGGAAAAAAGCATTGGCTGATGGTGGAATTACTGAAGATGTAATGGATGAGTTAAATAAAGAGAAATGTGGAGTTTTGATTGGCTCAGCAATGGGTGGCATGAAGGTAGTCTTTAACTGAGTTGTAGTTCAATCATAGATACCAGAAGAAAACTAGAGTCGTGTCCCATTTAGTTGCCAAGAGCCAAATTTAATTTTCTATTTAGGAGCACCTTGGTATTTGTAAAAGTTTTGTGATTTGCTGGTCTTGTGGATTAGAAACTCCATTAATTGAAACCCAAGATGGAACTGGAAAGTTATTCTATTATGAAATGTGTTGAATTGATTTATTGACTAATATTCTTCTTTGTGTTGAACAGGTTTTTAATGATGCCATTGAAGCTTTACGAATCTCGTATAAGAAGATGAATCCCTTTTGTGTGCCTTTTGCGACTACAAATATGGGTTCTGCCATACTTGCAATGGATCTGGTCTGCTAAATTTTCAATTTGGTGCATATTATGGACACCATAGATGGGTGTCTTGCATTTTGTATTTGGTTTCTGACAACTGATTACTTTCATTAATTTTAGGGATGGATGGGCCCAAATTATTCAATCTCCACAGCTTGCGCTACAAGCAATTTTTGTATATTGAATGCTGCAAACCATGTCATTAGAGGTGAAGCGGTATGTAATTTTTTTACTATTTGCTCATATGATTGTGGAGTTATTGACCTTTTCCCAACTTTTATGTTTCTTTCTGATTGATTAAATAATGCAATCATTTTATTTAATGGCATTTAAAATTTTTTATCATTTAATATATATGAAATTCATTTGCAGGATGTGATGCTTTGTGGTGGCTCAGATGCTGCTATTATACCTATTGGTATCCTCTCTTGTTTCTTGTAACTCATTCTTTTTAGCTGGACTGAAGCTATCATGGCATGAATGTGATATTCATTCTGCATAATTGATGCAGGTTTGGGAGGCTTTGTGGCATGCAGGGCGCTCTCTCAGAGGAATAGTGATCCTACCAAAGCTTCACGCCCTTGGGATATTGTAATGCTATAAAAATCTGATTGCATTCTTGTTTCTTTTTTGAGTTTTATATTGCTGAACTTTTCTATAAGAAAACATGTAATTATTATTGAAAGCTAGACAGAAGAATATATCTTGTCTAGTAATCAAGGTGTCATAGTTTTACAAAAACTTCGTTACATTTCAACTCTCATTAACTCAAATTTGTAAGTAAATTTCACTGTGCACTCACATATTTTTTATGACTACCTTTAGATAATACCAGGAGTTACATGTCATTTATATAAAACTGGGAAACAAAATATGCCACCAAAAGTTGAAGAAAGCAACTCATAAACCTAAATAACCATATGATATTTGAAATGTTTAAAACGCTTAAAACCAATATTTGAGAAGAAAAGAAAGTAGGAAGACATATAGTAGAACAAGAAGGATGTGAAATTCTTAATTCTCAGTGACCTATGTTTACAGTATCAGTTTGAATACTCTTGATTTTTGAACTATGTTGACAAAGCAATAGGTTTATGCGTATATTGCAATTGAAAGAGATACTAAAATTTTGCGGCAATTGCAGCTTTGCTCACTATTTTTCCATTCTATGATGCTATGTGTCACTAACAGGTTGCCTTTGTAATATTACAGAATCGTGATGGATTTGTCATGGGGGAAGGCGCTGGAGTTTTGCTTTTAGAAGAATTAGAACATGCTAAGGTACTTCTTATTTGATCTAATGATAATGAAGTAAAACTTGCCTTTGAGGATGTTACATCATGTTCTAGAAAACCACTGCAGTATTCATGGGGGTGATATATGACTTTTCTCTCATCCTTTAGTTCTTTCCAACATTTTAAAAATACTTGGTGTATCCATAGTTCCCTCCTATAGTAGAAAATTGCTTCACACTTGTTATCCTGTCCATTGGACCAATGCCATGGTCTATTAGTTCTCATTTTATACAATTTGACATTTATATTACAGTATTGTAAAATTAAACATGTCCTTCACTTTTGGTAATAAAATACTTCAAGTAGTTTATAGACACCTACTTTTTTATATTTGCAGAAAAGAGGTGCAAGAATATATGCTGAGTTCCTTGGTGGAAGTTTCACCTGTGATGCTTATCACGTGACTGAGCCACGCCCTGACGGTAACTTAGTATATCTTATGTCCTTAAGTTTTTATTCATATAATCTCAATATTATAAACCATATGTTGATGTGCCTATAAAATTGTGGTCTAAAAGTTCCTTCCCCTCTTTACAACCAGGAGGAAGGGTGAGGTCATGAGGTTCTAGTCTTCTAGATTTGCAGGACACTTTGTTTGCCCAGCATGAATTTATTACATATTTATAATGCTATCTGCTCTGCCATTTTCTTCATGGCTGATATTTGTTATTACAAGATTTCTTTATTCACTAGCTGTGTAACACCTTATTATTGTTTCACTTTAATCCAATTTCATTTGTGTCATGGTTCTAATACTTGTGTTCATATGGATGCCTATGTTGCTTTTCTAGTAATCTATTATAGTCACATTACATGTCGACTATCGGTTTGAAATCTGGGGTTTGAGGATCTTTGGTGTCGAGGCTATGCAGTAATGATTGGAGGGAAATAAGTTTAACTTTTAAAGTGGAGCATGTTGTCACTTGTTCAGTTGAGATAAACTATCTTAAAGATTTTTGGTATATGAATGTAAGCCTCAAGGCCTGGGATCCAGGAACTACAAGATTAAACTAAGACGACCTTTCAATAGTGTTTCTCTTGTTCAATTTTATCATATTACTAACAAAAAACTTACAACCAAAAAAAATATTACTATGAAAAAATTCCAAATTCTTCTTGATACTAATCCGGAGAAAACTACCCGTATCCTCTTCAAATTTATTTTAATTTCTTTGAAGAATTCTATATTATCAAGGCATTTATTCTGAATGATTAATAGAGACACTTCTTTCGTTTTTTTTTTTTGTTCAATTTTTCTTGTTGCCTATCATTGTACATTTCTGCTTTGATGTTCAATTACAGAAACCCATATACATTTTAAGTGCAGATGATGACATTATTAATATTTTGGTTCCTTGTATTATTGTTATATCTTGCTCATGTTCTTCACTCGTTCTCTCAGGTGCTGGTGTTATACTTTGCATTGAGAAGGCATTAGCTCAGTCCGGAGTATCAAAAGAGGATGTGAATTACATAAATGCACATGCAACATCCACGCCTGCTGGAGATCTTAAGGAGTACCAAGCTCTCATTCAATGTTTTGGCCAAAATCCTGAGGTATTGTTTATCTCTTAATAACTAATGCCAAGGATCCAATAAGCGCTTTTTAATTATTTTTAGATAAGCTGCCGCCTAAATATTTTCATCTTACCAATATCTCTTGGTTTTACAGCTAAGAGTGAATTCTACAAAATCTATGATTGGTCACCTACTAGGGGCTGCTGGTGGTGTGGAAGCCGTAGCAACAGTGCAGGTGAAACAAAAAAAAAATGGAAGAATCATTGATGTATGGAATTTGTTTTAGTAGCTTTAACAAGTTACATATTTGAATTTAGAGCTTTTATTTTCATTTATGTAGGCAATACAAACAGGATGGGTCCATCCCAATATCAATCTAGAAAACCCAGATGAAGGAGTGGTATGTTGCCCTCTACATCCTTATCACCCTATGTTTCGTGTTTACATAAATGAATAAAATTCTTTAATTTGGTCAATTGGAAAAAAAAATTATAAACAGGATACAAAAGTGCTGGTGGGATCAAAGAAGGAGAGACTGGACATCAAAGCAGCCTTGTCTAATTCATTTGGTTTTGGTGGCCACAACTCTTCAATCATATTTGCTCCTTATAAGTGAGACCGATTTTATGAACTACACCGGTCCTGTTATTATGAAGGTATGTAAGTTTTTGGATTCCCTTTCTTCTCGTTTAAAAATGTTTGTCTTGGTTGTAACTTCAGTCTATGCTTTCATCTTGCAGTTGCCGACTATGCAATTGATTCTTGCTCACCTAGTCTACTTGCGGATTGAGTAAAATGTATGTGGTGTTGTATTAAATGGTCGGATTAATAACTGTTCGGCGAGATTGATGAGGTGGCTTTCTGGAAACCAGAATATGCAAGAGGCTGTTTGGTGCTGCTGGTGGTGTAGAATTTGAGTCAATTTGCTGCTGAAATCCTATCTTACCGTGAATGGCTAAAGTAGGAATTAGAGCCACTTTGATGTAAGCTTCATGGATTGGGGACCATTGTTTTATTGCCTTCCTTGTACAAGTAGCTGAAGACCCCATTAGTTTTGACACAGAAATAAGTAATTTTGAATTAACAGTTGAATAGGTTATACTTTTCACTGAAATTCATGCCTTACATCGTTGGTTGAATTTTGTGAGGATCTTGTGTTGCAAGGCTGCAAAGACATTTCATTAGAGTGAAGGAACAAAATTCCGAGAATTCACATTATATCATAAAAACATTCTAAGCTTGTTGAGTGGTAAATGTGAAGGGTTTTACTTTCATATATGGCCAAACTTGCAAAACTTTTGTTTTCTTCTTTTTTTTTTTTTTTCCTTGGCAAGTTTATGAAAAAAAAATTGTAATTTCTGTGGAATATTTATGCAATGAATTTTTCACACACACACACAAAATCCATTAACAATTTTTCCCAAATTTGAATGGTATGTAGTTATTCTGTCTCAAATTATTGGCTCAAGAAAATAATAAAACGTCTAAAATAAAAAAGAACTAGTTCAAAGCAATGTTGTGTAGAGAATGACAAATCCTGGTTTCATTTCAGAGCAATATCTCAAATTAGGTCAGGCAAAAGTGTATCTTGACAACAAACTATTGATTTTGCTGTAAATATTTACAAACTGATGAAATATCAGAGGGAAACCAAATTGAAAGTCCAGGAAATAAGAGACAAAATTGAGAGACTTAGGCCACAAGTTAAGGAGCAAAATATATTTCAATCTCTATTTGAAGTATTTAAATTGTGATATTTTGTGTCAGTAATAAGAAATGGTTTGCAGAATAACATACTTTGAGATAATTTTCTCCCATGAAATTATTTTATTTTCCGATAATAATCCATATGTATCTCTAATGTTCATTTGTCGGCCATTATTGATGTCTTGCATTTGCTTTATTGTATTACCCAGATTGCCATGTACTCTCTCTCTCTCTTAATTTATATATATATATATATATATATATATATAAAATAAAACTATGGATGGTGTTTCCGTAGGACTAAAACAAAATCCAACTGAATTGTTTTTTATCAAGTACTTACTTTTACTTGTTTTCAAAAAAGTGACAAATCATTCAACTGTCTATTTTATACATATAAATCAATTCTAAATTTAATCAGAGTCATCATTATTTCAAGAACTTTTATTAAATTTTTCACTAAAATTGTGATAGAACACCTAAACAGTATAACGAAAAAAATTTAATCGCATAACCTCATAATCTAAAATTAAAATACGATTATTCCAATTTTGTTAACAAGTTCCTAACTTTTTTTAATATAAAGAAGTTGTTGACAATAAAATCTGATCAATTGATGTAAGTTTAGTATTACCTCAAACTGCAAGCTGAAGAAGCAAGTCAATGGAGAAGAAACGGAAGAGAAGGAGGAAGAACAGCAAATATCAGAAGCTTTTATCGTGGTCCGGTTAAAGTCTATTGGCCTTTATGTCCACGTTGAATTGTATTAGCTCTTTTATAGAGATTTTCCGTTTGGTTCAATGGAGATATAGTGCTGAGTTGTAATTCCGACAGAGTGTCTACATGCAGTTTTTCACTATTTCTTCCCCTTATTTATAGAAGAAGAGAGGGCTACAAGTGTAATCTAACAGATAACAAAATGATTATTTTTACCATTTCAGGCAATAAATGCTTGGCTTCTGGTAATAAATACTGGACAAATCATTGTCAGACTATTGGGGGCTGATGTGTCAGTTTTGGAGGCTGACTTGTCGGTTGGGAAGATGTGCCCTCAACTGATGACTAAGCTTCTGTACTAGTGCTCAGCTCACTATCATAGCGACCTAGGTCTGCATTGGATGACTTGCTCGTCATGGACTGGTTTCGCTGCTGAGGTCACATGGGATAAGTCTGTCGAAGGGTAGCCTGGGTGTTGCGTCCTGCTCAGTGAGCCAGTGTATTCCTCAACAAGCTGGGCTTCTGCGTTGACCCCTTCCTGCGTCTTTAGTCCGCGGGCAACAAACTGGCATTCCGTTGAGCGACTTCAATTGTCAAGCGATTTGAGCCTCCTCTTCAGCTAGGCCTCGTTTCTTATTGGGCCCCGGCCAGTCCACTTCAAGTGATCTGGAAAATACTCATAACATCAAGTGCCCTAACTCTTGGTTCGCTCTGCGGACTGAGAGTTGTACTCTGCTGGTAAAGTCCTTGCTTGCAATCTGTAGCATTATCAAATCTTTCACCTACAGTTCACTGTTCAGTCAAAACCCTCTGGTTATAGCTTGTCGTGTTGTCATTTCGGGTCTCAGTCTTTCACTTCATCTATACTAGGCTATGCTTTCCATCATGGATGTCTTCCAGCTGTTAGCGCAATAATCTTATCTCATTGTAGATCATTCGATCTGATGCTGTGGAAGACCCTCCAGATTCTTTGGTGAGGTTGGGTTTGTCTATATAAGGCACGACAGGTTCCATCCTCTTTTTCATAAGTCAACCAGATGAGTGCGTTAAATGATTTCCTCATGTTTCTAAAGCTTTGGCCTTTGCTTCATGCTTTGAGGTGTGTATGATCTGCTGCTTGAGACCGCGAGGTATGGATGGTCCATTATACATGGTTCACGTGGGTTACTTTTCCCTGAGAACTCTAGGAATTTGTCTGTAACCTCCTTTTGGAGCTAACAAGCTTAGCTCTCCCTTTTTTATTCTTTTGTCCTCTGGCGAGTTGATCGCTTGATTTTCGATCACGGCCAGGAGTTGCAGGACAGAGGGAAAGGCTTTTGGCTTTGGATGAGGCTTAGGTAAAGGAGCTAGAACTATCCGATTCACTTGATGGTCTCGTAACTTGCCGCAGCTCGATCCTCTCCACCGAGTTTTGTCGTCCGATGGTGTCGAGCGTTTCTGGGCATCTGGATAGCTTGATGAAGTTGAAGGATGTTTTCTTCGCTCAGGAGGACTAGGGGAAATTCATGCAACCTCTCTACTTGCACCTGACGCTATTCTTCTTCTCTAGTTCGAACGAAGGCGGAGCTGGGGCATCTCCTTCTGCTCATTACGGCTCCACGTTTGCTGGCATCCAGCCTCTCTTTAATTGTAGGCTCATTTTATCTTGTATTCTCGATCCTTTATGTAGTTTTACCTCACTGAAAGAGATTTTGTAATGAAACTTTGACTTTTATTATTCTTCTTGAGTGCACCATAATAACGACCAAATAGGTCATAGCTAGCCTTGCTAGTTCCTGCAAATCATATCTCAGTAAGAGTTAAATAAGTGCTCATTGAGTCAATTGACTTCAATAAATGTTAATGGAGCTAAAGTGAAGGGACTATAGTTAATAAGTTTTGATAAAGGATATGTGCCGTATTGTATGACTAATCGGTCGTATCATTTTATTCCAGTTGGTAACAAAATCGGCATCAGTGTGCCTTTTGTTGACCATGAGTTCAGGCATCAGGGTGCTTGAGTGTTTTTGTCGACACGAGATGAGGTGTCTACGCAAGCTGTATAGGAACATCTTAGCTTGTGTAAGAGTTTTGTGCTTAAGCACTTCTTGAACACGAGATCTTGTCTGGCTACATGAAAATACCTCGGTCCACGCAAGAGTTTGGTACTAATGGCACTTCTTGGATGTGGATTGAGTTTTGCCCACGTAAGAGTTTGGTGTATGGCTAACACTTCTTAGACACAAGGTTTAAGTTATCCGTGTAAGAGTTTGGTACTAAAGGCACTTCTTAGACGCAGCTCGAGTTTTGCCTGTGCAAGAGTTTGGTGCTAAAGGCACTTCTTGGACGCAGCTTACGCAAGAGTTTTGTCCATGGCTAGCACTTCTTAGACATGAGGTTTAAGTTATCCGCACAAGAGTTTGGTGCTAAAGGCACTTCTTAGACACGACTTGCGTAAGGGTTTGGTGCATGGCTAGCACTCATTGAATGTGAGATTTAAGTTGTCCACATAAGAGTTTGGTGCTTGAGGCACTTCTTGGATATAGCTCGCATGAGGGTTTGATGCATGGTTAGCACTCCTTGGACATGAGATTTAAGTTGTCCATGCAAAAGTTTGATGCTTGAGGCACTTCTTGGATACGGGGTCTTGGAGTCAGGGGCTCATGGTCTGTTGTTTGTGAGTTACAGCTTTATGAGTCTCTTAGCATGCTTCCACTTGCTATGCAGGTGGCTTTTCAATTTTCGCAGCTAGGCTGTCATGATTACTACTACCTTAGGTGCACGTGCACGTTCTGTTGTCAGCCAGCTGAACCGTGGGATCATGGATAATTGATGGGTTCTTGGATCCAACGGTGATGCTGCGTGCTTTATAAGCTGAAGGGGATTCTCTCTTCCTACTCATTTACCATTTGAAACTTGAAGTTCTAGAGCTCCCCCTGCACATTTCCTTTGCTAATTACTGCAACCATGTTCCATCCTCTAGCGCCGCCGGTGTCGTCTCAATTCCTACTCATCGGAAAAGCATTCTCATGCGCAGTCTCTGTCCTTCTGCATCACTTAGCTACGGTAAGTCTTCCCTCACTTTGCCATTTCTGGATTTCCTTACTCCGTAATTTGTAAGGCATGTTTGTCTGCCAATGTTTGAGAAATGAGGGTGCCAGATGAGATTGATTATTTGTGAATTTCTTTTTTGTCTGGTTTGATTTGTTTGGTTTGTTCCATTAGCAGACTCTAGGTTTTTCAATCACCGTTTCGAGTCTAGTGTTTACTTTTTGGATTCTGTGATCCGACCATTTGGGATTTTATTTGCTAGAGTTTAAGTTGTAAGTGAGTGGTTCGAGGTGTTCATGGCTTGTCACATAGGAAGTTGTTAGTCTCAGCTTTTCAGTAGGGTCTGCTCATAGAGACCTAATCGATCTTTCTTTTTTTCCTTTATGTAAATGGGTGCAGGTCATGGACGTCATTGATAACACAAGATTTGACATAATTATTATTCTCATACTTAGCATTTTAAGTGCCAAAATGATATGTTTCTAGCTGTGTTAATGTGTATTTGTGATTTGGTGTCAATTGGTTCATT
>JANHAO010004907.1:0-23448 GCA_026873985.1 Saraca asoca | reverse complement strand
TTTAATAAGCCTAAATAAAGTGGTCTAATTTAGAAATAAAGTTTAAGGCTTGAGGGGTAATTTTGTCATGGGATTAATGTGTTGATACCAAAGTGATATTTATAATTTGTTGAGGGGTCAAATTAGAAATATCACATACTTAAGTTTCTAAATAGGGGTTATGGTCCTCAAATTGGCCGTATGTTTTGGAATCATTCTATGAATTCCCTTTCTCAGGGAATCTTTACGAATTCCCTAAGGTAACAATTTGGAAGAGCATATCTATTCAAAATTAAAATTCGTGAATCTAAAGTACAATCAAAAGTAATGGATTCAGGTATGTTTCCGCATTTGGATTATTTTATATTCTCTAGAATTGTTATGGAATTAGACTATGAAACTAAGGATTTGATTGTTAAATTAATGTAACTTGAACAATTGAAATCCTTTACTTTTAACCAAATCTTTGAGAGATACATCTTATTGCTGCAGTATTGAAGGAAGTTGCTACTGCAGTGTTGAAGAGAGACGTTGCACAGGTGTTGAAGGGAGTCGAAGGGCATTCAAGAATAACGGCGATCTACAGCAACGTGCAATTGTTTGAGGACAACATTGAGGTGACTAAAGTTTGGGATTTGTTTCTTTCGTTGGTTGATTATGGTTCTATTTTGTTCCATAAAGAGTGGATGTTTCTTCCTTGTAAAACTGCACAATCGTTGAATTACTGGTTAAGAAATTGCGTTTTTTTTTTATTTTTTTTTTATTGTTCATGACGGACATCAAATATGAGATTGAAATATTAATATATCAATGTCAATTTTATTTAATGTGGTTGCTGGTTTTTTTTTTTAAATTATATTTGGCAATTTCAAGTGGTTAATTGTATATGCTTTATGAGATTTTTGTTTTCTGGATTACAGGTTAAAAAAATCTCCCATCATTTATAATAGCTAAATTTTTTCCTAAAAAAATATAATTTAATGTAAAATTTAACTGCATTATCCATTGACTAGTATTACTAAGTAAATTTATCATAATTAGATGTTTTTAAAAATTAAAAAAAAAATATAAAACTGATTATAACTGAATGTCATTAATTTTTCTTGATCATTCTTGTATTTTTTCTCACTCACATAATTTTTCATTATATTGCATAACTTATAAATTATAGTATCCTAATTAGCTTAATTTATTTTTTTGATATTTTGATTTTTTATTGAAACAATTGTTAGATTACTATATTAGTCTATTAAAATATAATATCATTCCCAATTTTTTAATTAAATTTATTACTATACTAGTATTCCAAATTATAATATATTTCCCCATTTTTGTTTTGATTAAATTCAATTACTACTAAAATATAATATTATTCCCCTTTTGCTTATTAATGTAATTCAATTATTATTATATCAGTACAGCAATTTTTGTATTTTTTTCCTTTAAAATTAAGCATACTTTGACTGTAATAATATACCTATTTGATTATATTATTTTCAATATACTAATACATTGCTAATATAGTGAAAACAAATTTCACAAAAGCGAAAATTGCAACACAATTATGGTGGATTCAGTTTTGAAATTAAGCATTTTTGAGGTTTCTAATTGAAGATATGCAACACTCGTCACTCTACTGATCAACAAATCTCACCCTCTCACTCCAATGTCAAAAAATTTTGCAACACAAACAGTTCTAAAAAATTTGTAATTTTTTAAGATAATTGGGTGAAAAACTCGACTTCTTAAAAAAAATCGAATAATAAAAATAATATTATATATAATCATTACTTTATCCTCGGAAAAAAAACATAAGTCTGATTATCATGACACATTGTGAAAATCTAATTGAAAGATGTGTCGACATTTATGAGTCTTGATTATTTTGAGAATTGAGAAATTAGATCTTTGACTGTCAAAGAATTAGCTACTGCGCTTGAAAGTACAGAGGTTCCCATTGGTGATAATCATGCAGATGAACCGATACAGAGAAGATGAATAGTTCAACAATTCATTGTTGCCAAAATAATTAAGGAAACTAACAATTAAGTAGCTGTTGACCTTTCAATTAAAGAATCCAACAATAATGATGTTGTTAAGGGGAAGTTTATGGAGTTCAAATTGAATTTAGATTTTTCAATTGGTTTTGTTGTTCCCGTTACAAGTCAGAAATTGCTTGGCACATCACCATTGTTGTTGGTTTCGCTCCAACCATCTAGATCAATTTCACTACTACTTTCCTTTTTCAAAACTTGAAGTTGAAAGGATGAAGATATTATTTATGATTATTACAATAAATAATTATGTAATTTATAATTTAGATATAAAAATTTGTGATTAGGATATGAGGATGAATTAGAATAATTAAGGGATAATATTTGATTATTTGTTATTTATATTATATTTTATCCTTTAGTTGTCTAATTAGAATAGGATTAAAAAAGTATTTATTATTAAATATGATTATTATTAAGTAAATGTTGACGATGAAATCTGGACAACTCAAGTCCGGCACCCCAAATTACAAACTATGAAGGTAAATGTGCAAGGTGTAGAGAGAAAGAACAAAGGACAACAAGAGCTTTTTAACATGATTCAGCCAGATGTAAGGCCTACGTCCACAGTTATATTATTTTCGATCTTTTGCTGAGTTTTTCAATATTCTGTCTGTCTTGTCTCTCTTGTTTACAATGATTTCCACCCCTTTTTATAGTAGTCGGGGTGTTATAATGTATTCCATAATAGAAATAAATCATAAATAAGTTACAACGGTTAATAACGAATTTGTATTAAATGAGCAGTTGAACGGTCTCTCTGGATTGATAGCTGGGAGGGCATGCTTCAAGTTGCAATTTAGACCTTATCCTTAACAACCTAGGGTTACTGCTTTGACCCTCATTGGCCAGCAACCCGAGTTAGCATTTGTCAACTTGATGCCTTACTTTTGTGATCGCAATCCTAGTTGAGCTAGGCCTTCATCAGGTGAGCTTGTCCATTGAGCTTTTACCAGCCCATTTATATGGTTTTGAAAATACCCACAACATTAACCCCTTGGGTTTCAGTGCAATCTGCAGACTGGTAGTTGAAGTTTGCTGGTAAAAACTGGCGATAGTGATTGGCCATGCCGCTGTTTAGACTTCTATTCTGTCGTTTTGTCTACCCCGTATCATCATTATTGCATTAAATGCATGCATTTTCCTATTACAACCAACGTGGTGATGACTGAACTTGGTTACTCGCTAGACTGTTAGATCGAGGGCAGTTGATTGGTCTCTAAATTGAATGATGAAGCCATGCGGGCTATATAAGGTGAGAGAACCCTTTTTCCTACTTACTTTTGAAAATTGATGCTCTGCCTTTTGCTTGTCTCTCAAGTTCTTAAGCAGTCACCACCGTTCCTACCCTCCTGTTTCATTGAGTTTGCCATTGAGTGTTTTGGATTTGGATTACCAGAGACTAGCCTTGCTCACCATTTTCTTCCTAGAACTCATCTCATTCTTTTGATACAGTAAGCCTTCTCAGACTCTGAGTTTATGATTTTTATGAGTGCCTTGTTTTATAGGTTTCTAGTATTTTGTTGCTTGGTTCAGCGGTGTGTGCCTGTTTGCTACTAGAGATTCTGCATGTTGGTTTTAAGGCTATAGATTGTTGGATTTAGCTTGCTGTTTCCCAAGATTTAGTGACCTGATAGGCTTTGTTGGTCGAGCCCCCTCAAGTTTCCAATATTTTGAGTTTTAGATGTGATGATTTGAGATGTGTATGGCCTACTGCATAGGAAACCCTATTAGTCTTAACTTTTAGATATGGTCTGCTTGTAGTGACCTAACCATTCCTTCTTCTTGTGTAGATGGCTGCAACTCATAAACGCCGATGTTACCAAGTAAGGAGTGCTGATGAACATGATTCTCCAGCTTGGAGTGAGGAGTTAGTGTATTCCATAGATGAAGTGGCCTCTGGAAATGGCAAGGTTGCTGAACAAGTTGTTGCTTGACCTAATCCCAGTGATGGTCGGCAGGTCGTTAGTAGTGAGCAATCTCCAGGTCGCACAGTGTTCAATCACCATTCTTTGACTGTCAGGCTAGATAAGCTTAGAAATATAGCTAAATCATACCGTTTTCCTAAGGTTTGTCATCTTATGGCACCTTCCCTAGATGACCATGCAACTTATCCTCCTCCAGGATTTGTTGCCATCAGTGCCCATCACCTTGATGCTGGGCTTAGATTCCCAATCTACTCTTATATTATTAATTTGTTAAATAGACTGAAGCTTTGCCTGTTCCAGCTTTCCCCAAACTCCTACTCCCAGCTCACTTCCCTTGCATTTGTTTACCTGAGAAATAATCTCCCACCATCATCTGTAAGGGTTCTTTGCTACCTCTATAGTATTAGAAGCATGGGTCAGCAAGATGGGATTTATTATCTTTCAGCTTGGTAGACTGAATATAAGAGGATTTTGTCACAGGGGGATGCCAAGGGCAAATCTAATATGGTGAACTACAAGAACCACTGGTTTTATGTCTCTTGCCTGTCTCTATGTCATCTTCACAATTTTGATTTCATTCTTACTCCTAGTGAGTGAATTGAGGATGTGCGAGCTTGATGAATTCATATGTTTATTTCTCTTTGATTCTCACATTGTTTCATTTTGTAGACAAGGCTGGCAAGGAGAAACCAACTCTTGGGGCTGAGGAGGTTAAGGTGTTAGGTTAATTTGTTGTTGTGGATGACCTCAAGAATGACCTTATATTTGATGAGGACCTCCTATGCTCACATAAGCTTGCTCCAGCTTTAAACATTGAACTCACTATGGAAATCAGAGATTGCCAAATTAGGGAGGTCAGCCCAACGAACTTTCAAGATTACAAAGGCATGGTGAAGCTTATCCTTTGAAAGCCATCCGTCGTCCCTTTTGCTCGATTTACTGACTATGTTGTTGTCGCAACCTCGTCAGCTCCTAATGCTGCTGCTACAGCCCTTGTTGCTGCAAATCAATCTTCTCCAACCTTGGTAGTAGCATCCTTGGAGGTGTTGGTTCCCACGTCACAGCTTGAGGTGGTCGAGGCGGTTGAGGTCGCATCCCCATCCAAGCTCATTGCCAAAAAGCAAAGAGTAGACAAAGGGAAGAGAGTTGCTGTCACTTCAGAATAGATGGCACCTGAGGTCAAGGTCGAGGAGTGATCTGTCGATCTTGGCCTAAAGATGGGGGAGTACTTTAACTTCCTCCAGTACAATGTTGAGCTGATCTTGGGGCCTTGCAATAGGGCCAAAGCATTGGAGTCAGAGGAGTTTTTGAGTGAAGGATTGATGGGCTATACAGCTTGTCATGGCCTACTGGTAAGTAAAGTCCTTTTACCTTGGTTCTTTTGCCTCTTTGCAATCTGACTCGACCATTTGATTTTTTAAAGCTTGTTGACAGCATTAAAGTTGAGGGATATGCTTCGAGCTTGGGATGAGGGGAAGGAAAAACTTGAGAGTGACTTGTCCACTGTAATTGTTGAGGCATTGGAGTTGAAGTAAAGAACAAGAAACGTCGAGGTCACTAAGAAAAAACCTAAGAAAGTTTTATCCCGTGAAGTGGCAAATCATGAGGCTATCACATTAGACCTTAATAAAGTAGTTGATGAACTAACAAAAGTAAAGGGTGAACTGGATGTGGCAATGAAATGAGTTGAGGCTACTAAGAAGAAGTATAAGGCGGCAAGGAAGAAGTTACTCTAGGAAAACAAAAAGTCACTGGGTTAAGGCAGAAACCGCTGTGCTGGTTACAAAAGTAAAAGAAAATGTGGAATCTAAAACCAGTGCCTCCTTCTTGTACACTTTGTGGCAGCAACACCTGAAGATGGATTTTTTCTTTTTTGGTGGTGATGCTCTTGAGGCTATAAAGGGCTTTGAGGAGGCTGTGAAGGCTACTTCTTCCAATAAGGGTGCGGAGTCCACAGTTGGAGTTTCTCCTACTAAAGGTGCTATTCAAAGAGAGAGTAGCTTGTTGGTTGTGGAAGCCTCTGATGATCAAATGATGGATGATCTACTCACTCCATATGTTGACCTTCCATCCTATAAAAGCTTAACTTCTAAGGACCAGACTTCTTAAGCCATGATTTTTGTAATTTTGAATTTCGTTCTTGGACTTTGTATAAATTTACCTCATTGAAAGAGGTGTTAAATGAACTTTTTATAATATCCTTGCTTGATTCTTCTCAGTTTCCATAGTTGAATGCTCAATAGGCTACATATAATAGCTAGCAAATCATGATTTAATAGTCAAGCTAAACACTAAGTAGGTCACAAATGATAACATATAAATTAATATAAATGGACCTCAGCTAGTAAATCATGACTTGATAAATTTATATGAAGATGAGTGCCTAGTAGGTCGCATGAAAGCTACACCCCAACTAGCATGAGTTAAGTGGCTAGGTAGGTCACATAAATGTGCCTTAGTTAGCAATCTTGTTGCCTAGTAGGTCGCATAATGCACTTCAGCTAGTAATCTTATTGCCCAGTAGGTCGCATAATGCACCTTAGCTAGCAATCTTGTTACCCAGTAGGTCGCATAATGCACCTCAACTAGCAATCTTGTCTTTGTCAAGTTGAATGCTGAGTAGGCCATGCCTCAGCTAGCTACAAATGCCCAGGTAGGTCACGCCTCAGCTAGCATTCTATGAATTTTCTTTTCTTCTCCCTTTTTTTTAGCTCGCTTCCTGTATAAAGCTTTGTTGAGATTTTATTTAGAAATTAATAAATACAGACATAAAAATTTAAGGAAAAACTTGAGTGATTTTATTAATTTCTGAATAATGTCACAAGATTAAAGAGGCAAGCTAAAATCTCTATTGAAAATATAGGCGAAGATGCTTAGCATTCCAAGCTATTTCTTTTGTCTCTTTTGCGAGGTCAAGGTTTGCAGCGAGTAGCTGATTGCTATCTTTTGAATTGAATGTAGCTTGTCATTATGAAGTCACTTCAAATTCTGCTAGGGTTATGGCCTCAAATCCATACACCATTGAAAAGGGAGTTTCTCCTGTGGTGCTGCGAGCTATGGTTCTGTAAGCCCAAAGCACCTTCTACAACTCATTTACCTATGCTCCCTTTTTGGCTTCCAACCTCATCTTCAAGATCTATTTGATGATCTTATTGACTGCCTTAACTTGTCTATTGGCTTGAGGATGGTCTACAGTTGAGAAGCTTTTCACAATTTTGAGATCACTGTAGAACTTGATGAACTACTCGCTGTTAAATTGGGTCCCATTATCAGTCACGATCTGTTGAGGGACTCTAAACCTACAAATAATATTAGTCCATATGAACTTTTTAATCTTTGTGGAAGGGATTTGTGCTAGTTACCTTGCCTTTGCCCACTTAGTGAAATAATTAATAGTAACTAATGTATGCTTGCACTTGCCGTGACCTATCAGGAATGGTCTAATCAGGTCCATGCCCCAGATTGTGAAAGGCCATGGACTAACCATCTATTGCAGGTAGGCTGGTGGAGCTTATGGGACCTCGGTGAACCTTTGGCACTTTTCACACTTTCTCACAAGGTCAATGGCATCTTGCTTCATTGTTAGCCAATAGAATCCTTGCCGGTGTGTTTTTTGAGCCAGAGATAGCCCTAAGCATGATTTCCACAATAGCCAGTGTGAATTTCCTTCAAGATGGTTCACAGTCATGGTCATCTATACATCTTAAGAGTGGAGTTGAGAATCCCTTTTTATATAACATGTTATCATTGATACATTATCTGGCTACTCAAGCTCACAAATGATGTGCTTTCAATTTATCTTCTGGTAACTTGCCATCTTGTAGGTAATCTATGATCAGACCTATCCATGAGTCCTATGCCACGACAATTGCCATCACAACATCATTTTTATCCATGCTTGGTGATGGAAGAAACTCCACTGGGATTGCCCCTAAGAAATCTGCATCCTTGGTTGTGGCCAAATGAGTTAATACATCTGCATGTGAGTTCTGAGCTCGTGAAATCTGATTGACCTTGTAACACTGAAAAGAGCCAAGCAGTTCTTGAACCTTCTAAAGGTAGATAGCCATTTTTGACCCCCTCATCTGATATTCACCTCGTATGTGACAAACAATGAGCTGGGAATTGTTAAATATCCTCATTCTTCAAGCTCGCATCTCTCTTACCAGATGGAGCCTTGCTAACAATGCTTCATTATCCATGGCCTGGAAGCCAAATCTTAGTGCACAAAGGATTTTGTATCCCTTTGGGTTAATCAAAAGTACTCCTGCCCTAGCCTTCTACTCACTTGATGATCCGTTAACATATAATTCCCAGTACGAACACTTTGCGGCCTTTGCTTCCTTTTTCATAGGCCTTGTGAACTCTACAATGAAATCTACCAAGGTTTGCCCCTTGATCACTAGTCTGGGCTTGTACTCAATATTGAACTGGGCCAACTCAACTACCCACTTGACCAGATGACCTGAGGTATCCATTTTTTGTAAGATTTGGTGAAGTGGGAATTACATGAGCACTTCTATGCTATGCACCTGAAAATAGGGTCGCAGCTTCCTTGATGCAATCATGAGGTAGTAGGCAAGCTTTTCCATTGGCGAGTACCTTGTTTTGGCATCTAGCAACCTCTTGCTAACATAATAGATCAAGAATTGAGCTCCACCTTCTTCTTGCACAAGGGTTGCACTGAGAGCGTGCCAAGATACTCCCAGGTATATGAAAAGCTTTTCTCCTCCTTTTAGTTTGGACAAAAGAGGAGCTTGACCTATATACTCCTTCAGTTGTTGGAAGGTAATCTCATATGCTCAGTCCACTCAAAGCATTTCACTTTCTTTAGCACATCGAAGAAGGGAATGCACTTGTCTATAGCTTTTAAAATGAACATGCTGAGTGCTACGACTTGACCATTATGGCTTTGCACGTCCTTGACTCTAGTCGGGGATCTCATATCAATGAGTGCCTTGATTTTCTTTGGATTTGCTTCAATTCCCTTACTATTTACCATGAATCCAAGGAACTTTTTCGAGGCCACCCCAAACACACACTTGTGTGGATTCAACTTCATTTGATACCCCCTCAGAATTTGGAACATCTCTTAGATCGTAGACATGGTTGGTAACCTGTTCAGACTTCACCAACATATCATCCACATACACCTCCATTGTTTTTCTAATCTGTTCCTTAAACATCATATTCACTAATCGTTGATAGGTTGCCCCTGCATTCTTTAATCCAAAGGGTATCACTTTATAACAATACAACCTATGGTCTGTGATGAATGAGGTGTGTTCCTCATCTTATGAGTTCATAGGGATCTAATTGTACACCGAGTAGGCATCCATGAAGTTGAGAAGTTAGTGACCAGCAGTTGCATCCATGAGTTAATTAATCCTCAGCAGGGGGAAGCTATCTTTCAGACATGCCTTGTTAAGGTCCATGAAGTTGATGTAAGTTCTCCATTTCCCGTTCTTTTTTTTTCACAAGCACAAGTTTGACTACCCAAGTCGAGTAGTGGGCTTCTCGAATCAACCTATTAGTTAGAATTTTACATGCTTCTTCCTTAAGAGTGACATAATGCTCAATAGTCATAGGTTTTCTTTTCTGGTAAACTAGCTTGCGTAGGGGATCAATATTAAGTTTATATGACATGACCCCGGGGTTAAAACCACCATGTCTTCATGATTCTAGGCGAAGATATCCAGGTTCGCCTTAAGAAATTTGACTAGCTACATTTTAACATTCGAAGACAAGCTTTTTCCCAGTTTAAGGCATCTCTTAGCATCTGTCTTGCTGACCTGTATGTCTTCAAGCTCCTCTACTGGGCTAGTTGCTCTATCTACATCCACCTCACAGGGGTTGAGGTCGTGGTTGACCCCTATTATATTCATAGCTTGTGGTTCTCTGCCAAAAACCACATTAACCTTTTTTCCTCTCCCTTTGCGTTTAACCGCATCCTCATAGCAGCATCAGGCTATGTACTGTTCACCTTGCACACATTTGACTCTATTGGGTGTCGGGAATCTGATGGTAAGTGTCCTGATTGGCATGACCATGTCTAGGTCATTCATTATGGGTTGCCCCAGCACCACGTTATACGCTGAGGGATAGTTTATAATTAAGAAGTCGGTCAGGACAGTGGCTTGGTGATTTGAATCTCCTAGAGTAATAGGGAGCTTGATCTGCCCTACTAGTAATATTCCATCTCCTGTGAAACCATAAAAGGGCTCGGGGAAGGCATCAACTGGCTCGCACTTAATCCCATCTACTCGAAGCACCCTTATACATAATGTTCATTGAGCTACTGGTATCAATCAATATCCTTTGCACCTTGGCGTTGCCAATTCTGGCTTGGATGACTAGCATGTCATTATGGGGAGAATGTATTCCTGTGCATCTTTATCTGTGAAGGTGATGCTATCTGAGGTCGTCCTTGGTTTCTTGGCAAGTCTTTCACTGTGACTCGTGAGTAGGATGCAGCTCGCCTCTCACACGTAGTGGTCGTGTGACTTGTTTGAAGTGCTTGCAATGTGAGGCCCACCGTGGATGGTGAATATAGTCCTTACTGAGGGTGCCTCCTCTTGTTCAGGGGTTTGTTGGCACTAATGTAGCACTGGTTGTTGGGGTTGGTGAGGTCACTATCCTGAAGGTCGCACCACATAGTCCCTCATGTGGCCTCTCTAGATGAGATCCTCAATGGCATCCTTAAGCACCTAGCACTCTGAAGTATTGTACCCGACCTCATTGTGATAGGCACAAAACTTATCTTTGGTGTTCCTGAACCCGTTAGGGGTCCTTAGGGGTTTGGGCTTCCCAAAGTCCTCCCTATCTTTCTCTATTAAAAAGATCCTATTTGGAGTATCCGATAGGACACTGTAGCTATCATGGTGCCTTAACGCTGAGGTCATTCACTCTTGGCCTCTTTTGCGGCCTGGCTATCAAAGCCATCCTTCTAACCCTCTTTGCTGCTCCCACCATTACTTCTCTTTCTGCTCTAGTTATAGCTATTCACCTTATCTTTTTGGTTGGGCTTCTTTGGGTTAAAGGTCTCTTCCTACCTAATTTCCTTAGTAATTTGCCCATAGAATTCACCCAAGTCCCTCATTAGAGACTTGTATATACTCTCGTACAGTTTTCCATCCTTGTGAAGTCCTACCAAGATCGTCGTTAGGATGCTTTCATCTGAGGGATTTTCTACATTACTGACTTCACACCTGAACTAGGTGATATAGTCTTTTAGCGATTCATTTTTTTGTTAGAAGACTGTCGGTAGGTAGCAGGATGGTGCAAGCTGCCTTCTCAGTACCTTATATTGGTTGATGAATCTCCTCTAATATTCTTTCCAACTATGAATGCTATGAACTGGGAGACTTCTAAGCCATATCCAAGGCATATCTCTAAGGTGGTTGGGAAGACGCGACATTTGACTAGTGGGTTGGTCGTTTGTAGATCCATTTGGACATTGAACGCATCCAGGTAGTCATATGGATCGCAATCCCCATTGTACTGCAGGATGTTAGGGACCTTAAACCTGCGAGAAAGAGGCTCTGTCTCAATCTCCTTAGTGAATGGTGTCCTCTCCTCATAACGATCTTGACGATCCTAAGCCAAAGGGTGTTTTTCTAATTGTTGTACCCTCTGAAGCAGCTTTTCCACCATCGAGTCTTGTGCCTCAGATCGACAGCCGGAGTATTGATGGCTCCTTGCACCTCTTTGGTCATAGGAATGACGATCTAAGTCTCTATGCCTTCTACTGTGCTAATGACTTGGTGAATAGCGATCTGATCTATGTCTTCGATTGGTCCTCTCTGAGCTTCTTTCTCGATGTGAACCCTCACGTCACTAATTATCTCCATCATCATCCTTGCGAGCTCGATGGACCTTCGATGTTAGTTATGAATTGGAAGAGCGAACTGAACCAGCTTGTTGATGATCTTATCTAACTAGCCTCTCCTATTGAGTTCCTGGCTACTAGAGTTCTCCTCTAGGTGTAGTAACCTTAACTTGTCTTCGCACATCTTGGGCCTGTGCTTGAGTTAGCACTCTAATCATATCAGCTAACTCCCTCATCATGTTTTCAAGCACCTCTTGACACTGGTGCCACACTTGCACTCTATCAATCCCAAGAACAAAAGTAGTAGGCTGGTGAAGGGTCAATAGAGCCATGCTAGAGGTAGCACTTGTAGTGAGGATAGCAGAGGCACCTGCCGCAGGAAGGGTTGGGCCCCCAACCAATAACATTTCCCACTGTTGTTCTATGTGACCTTCAGGCTGGCCAGCGGTGGCATCTGTACTGCTGGTGGTTCTTCCTTTAGCCATTGCATTTGCACGATAAATAGAAGAGAGAATGAAGTTTACAGCCCTCTTTTTAGCTCCAAAATGTTGACAGTGAAATTTGTTCAGCCCAAGCCCAGCACCCTAAACTGTAAATTGTGAAGGTAAATGTGCAAGGTAGAAAGAGAAAGAACAAAGGACAATAAGAGTTTTTTAATGTGGTTTAGCTAGATGTAAGGCCTACATCCATGGTTATATTATTTTCAGTCTTTTGCTGAGTTTTTCAGTGTTCTATCTGTCTTGTCTCTCTTGTTTACAAAGGTTTCTACCTCGTTTTTATAGTAGCTAGGGTTTTACAATGTATTCCATAATGAAAATGAATCATAAATTAGTTATAATGGTTAATAACGGATTCATGTTAAATCAGCAGTTGAACGGTCTTCTCTGGATTGATGGTTGGGAGGGCATGCTTCAATCTACGATCTAGACCTCATCCTTAATGACTTGGGGTTACTACTTGGACCTTCGTTGGCCAACGACCTAAGTTCGCATTTGGTAACCTGATGCCTTGCTTCTGTGACCTCAATTCTAGTTAAGTTGGGCCTTCATCAGGTGAGCTTGTCCATTAAGCTTTTAGCAGCCCACTTGTGCAGTTTCGAAAATACCTACATAAGTAGAAGTTTTATTTCCTGTAGGATTAAGA
Source organism: Saraca asoca (assembly GCA_026873985.1). Lineage (NCBI taxonomy): Eukaryota > Viridiplantae > Streptophyta > Magnoliopsida > Fabales > Fabaceae > Saraca > Saraca asoca. The sequence continues at coordinate 10,516 of JANHAO010004907.1, read as the reverse complement.
TTTAATCGTTTCAGTTTTGTATAAAAGTGGTCAATAACATCTTTTAAAGAGGCATCTCAAATTATTATTGATATTTGAGATTTAGGTTTATCGTTAAAGTTTGTTTATAATTTTCCTACTTTTCTATTTCTCTTTATATGCCTTGGTCTTATATCATCGTGCTTTCCACCACCAAATTAGATAGATCATTTTTAAATTTAAATAATTGTAGCTGATTTATAATCCTAAATTATAAGAATTTATTAAATAAAATTTAATCTAAAATATTTTGAAGACTTTTCTCTTCACTTTATCTTAACTAGTTATTCCTCATTTTATCTCTAACTTTTTTTTCTCTCTCTTTATGTGAATCTATTGATTTTCTTTTCAACTTTTTTTACTTCCTCTAACAACCTTTTCTTTTATCATTTTATTTTTTCAAAGCAATTTCAAAATTTTAAAAATTAAAAAAGGCTATCTTCAAAAAGTGACATTTGAAATACTTATGTTTTTATCCTTTTCATTCTCTTTTACATCCTTTTTTTTTTTTGGAAACGATTTAACAGATGGGAATTTCTTTGAATAATTTTCATTCAATAATCTACATTCTATCTTGAAAATTTTGTGCAAGGGAATAATTAAGTTTGTAAGTATTTCTCTTTTCAAGTATTCTTTTTGTAGAAGTAGCCACTAAGGGCTTGGCTTCAATCCATTTTGAGAAGTGATAAATTACGTCTATTATTAACTTGCTCTATACTAGGACAGGCAGAAAAAACCCAAGGAAGTGTATTCCTTATGTACTAAAAGGCCAGACTATGGAGACTGAACGGAGTTTTGTTGGAGATTTATGGCTGACATAGGAGAAGAGTTGACATTTGGCGTATTTTTTAGCACTCTTTGGGGTCTCTTTTGGCCCTTAGTCAGAAATATCTGTTTAAGAAGCCTTATGGGGGAGCGATGATAGAGCAATGTGGCTATCACAAATGTTTTCATGAAGTTTTCGAAGTACATAGTTGGTTCCATTATCATATAGATACTTTAACACGGGCAGAGAAAATGACCTTTCATAGAGCTGGTCACCTTTTCAATAATATTGGACGGTTCGCCTAACTAGTCTCTCTGTGTCGTGCCACCTTGATGGGAGCAATCCCTGTTTCAGATGGGTTCATACGACAAGGCGAGTATATTGCTTCGTCCTTTTTCCAGCCCTTACCTTAGCTAGTGTTTCTTGAAGGATTGTCCCATTATTTACCGCTACTCTTCTGCTAGCTAGCTTAGAAAGTGTGTCCACCCATCATTTTCTATTCTTGGAACCTAATATAGTTTTCTGTCGCTTAAAGTCATTGAATAAGACTTTGGCTTTCTCATTGTACTTTATTAGTTGGGTGACCTTGGTTTCGTTGGTTCAGTTGATCTGGCCCATTGCCAACAGGGAATCGTTCTCCCCATTCTTCTTTCTTGCTCCCCGCCTCTTTTGCTAGCTTCAAATTAGCGATCATCGCTTTGTATTGGGATTCATTGTTCGTGGCCTTGAGTCTGAACTTGAGGTAACACCCCAAAGAGATTTGGTCAGGACCTTCAAGAATATCTTATTGTTGGAAGACCTATTTGTAAGGAATAATCGATTCTCACCTAATACAAGAAAATAATAATAATAATAATAATAATAATAATAATAATAATAATAATAATAATAATAATCTTAAAAGGTTATTGGATGAAGTCATAAGAATATGACTTTCAATTTAAGAGGTCTTCTTTGAGATAGAATTTTCTTCTTAATCCTTATAAGATACAAATATTTTCCTCAATTACAAACCTTCTCCATAAGTCATGGACTTTTCTAAAGATTACGAATCATCTTCAAAGGTCATGAACTTTCTCCATATATTATAAGTCTTCTCCATTTATGTGAAGTATCTAATCTTTAATACAAGTCAAGAGATACAAAAAGAATAATATTAATATGAGAATTTTTTACAAATGATTAGCTTGCTACTTTCAGTTAAATAATCTTTTGTATACCTCACTTGTAGGATTAACTGAGGTATTTATAGAAGAGTCCAAGACCCTCAGCCTCCAATGTAAATGCACCATAGGTCATAGTAATCTACATCCCGCTCATGAATCTTTGTCCACATTCAAGCACCAAAATTATTCATGGCCATTAAAACAAATTTCATTCATAACATTAAAACCATTCATCTTGAATTTCACATTAAGTTAATAGAACCATGTATCTTGAATTTCTTTACATCAATTGAATAAAACTCTTTCTAAAACTAATAAAATTAATATTTGAAACCATCAAAATTCTTACAATCTCCCACTTGATTTCAAAGTACAAAATAATTTTTACAAAGACATGATAATAAGTATTATTTCAAATCTCCTAGTATAAATTTTATATAATTATCCTAAGCCTATATAAAATATATACCATCCAATTAGAGACTAGAATTGAATTTAGGATTGGTCCCTGTTCATATCATATTTAGAATTTGGCAACTCAGGTAAAGTTGTATTTCAATCTGAGTATTAGCCACCATGGAAATGTGCCCCCAAATATTCAATACGCTTGAACAATTTGAGATCCAACCATCCATCTCTATCGAGACCCTCTTATATATACTTGTAGGTTCATACTTGATAGAGAAGCTAAATCTCGTGACATATCCATGAGCACCCAACAAAGCCATCACAAAACTAATTCCATGGAATAAACTTCAATCCTTTGATTTCATGCTTAGAATTTGGCAACTCGGGCAAAGTTGTATTCTAATTTGAGTATTAGCCACTAACGAGATGTGTCCCAAATATTCCACAGGTCTAAACAATTTTAGATCTAATTATCCCTCTCTTTATCAAGATGCTCCATATATAGTATATACCTGCTAGAGAAGTTGATTCTTGGAACATTCACTCATTTTAGAATACATCTATGGCAAAAGAATTAAATCCATGTTTTGAATATAATTATACTAAGAGCCTGAGTGGATAGATTTGTTAAGTTATCTTGTTAATGATATCTTTTCCATAACAATTATTGCTTTTCTAGTATGTCTTAAACCAATGATATTATCTTTAATATTCTTTACCTTAGAGTGGCTTATAAAATCCTTCACAATTGTCACAACTAAAGAATTATCACAAAGGATTACTATAGGTCATTATAAACATAGTACTACATGAAGACTGATCAAAAGATTTCATAAGATATATCACTTCTCTGAAGGTATATCAATAGTGACATATATGGCCTTCATAGTGGATTAAACTACACAATCTTTTTTTTTATTAAGGTTTTTGGCATATTAGACATCAACCAAACATAAAACAAGTATAGTAACTATCTTTTATATATCCACACAATCTTATGATCAAAATCTAAGTGACCGATTAATTATAACTAATCAAAATAAGTCAAATCATATGACATAGTATGCTTCAAATACTTGTTCTAACTTTTCTTGGTGAGTCAAAACAAGGTTAAAATCTGATAAGAAGTCTTATTTAATAGGTAAGATCAAGCTTAGTGCACATTATAGCTCATATAAAGCTTTTTTAACTAGAATCATATAAAAACAAGGCTTCAATAAGCCTATCTTAAGAAGTATCATAACATAATGATAACACAATATTTGACACATTTATTTGTCCTCATACTTAGCATTTTAAGGTCTTAAATTGCATGTTTCCACCTGTCTTAGTGTGTATTTGTGATTTTGTGTCAATTGGAATCAATTTGCATAATTCTGTATAATTGAGAAGTTTCTATATTCTGAGCATATCTTGAGATACACTTATCCAATTGATGTGATTTTTGTCTTTTAGGAAAGCTAAGAGATAGATCTACAACTTTCATGAGACTGCAAAAGCTGAATCACACAATTAGTTATCCAAAATTGGAGTTGAAATCAGAATTAGAATACTGTCCAGCCCTATCCTGAGCAGCTGACCTCTGTGCATTCAGAAGATACTAACTTGAGTTATAGAGGTCCAATTGATGTGAAACTAGGCTCAAATGGAAGATAAGACATAGGAACACATTTCATATGAAGACTTCTAGTGCTGAAATGATCAAATTGGGTGTCAAAATTGAGCTTCAAATCACGGGTAGAAATGCTGATAAACTGGGCTCTGCAGAATTGAGTTTTTAGGGCCCCAATTGGCATGATTTTTTAGCCCATTGCAACATCCTTTGATCCAACAAAAACCAGCTAGCTGGAGACACAAAAGAGAGAAGAAAAAGTGGAGAAAGCAGTCTACAAAATGAGCCCCACAAGCAATGGCAGAGCAGCATCTGGCTAAGCCATCATACCTACTAACCTATATAACTAGCTTCTTTTCTTTTTCTACCCGGGCAAGACCATTTGAGAAGAACTTTTCATTCAGTTTTTTTTTGCTTAGTTTTTAGAATGTGTTTAGGGTAGATTTCTGTGGCTGAGAGCAAGCTTTTGCTCTCCCATTTTCTGTGTATTTTTGGCCTCCATGGAAGGCTAGTTTGTGTAACCAGTCCAAGGGGCTGAAAACTTGAAGATTAATACTGAGGTTCTAGTTCTTTCATTCTACATCCAATGGTTAGTCACTTTTTTCCTTTTTCCTCTCTGTTTTATTGCAATATCTGACTTAGATGGATCTATTTGATTTAGATATTGATATGGTTATTGAGATCTTGATAATCGCCTTAGAAGAGGTTAGGAAAACTAAGTAATGCTTGTGGCTGAGTTTTGCTTAAAACTTATTAATCATTTCAGGGATCCTTGTTATGATTAACAACAATTGGATTAATATTTAGTGATCTAGGATGAATTGCTCTCAAGTTGGTTCCCTTGGCTGGTTGCTTGTTATCTTTGTTTTTGTTTCTGTATTGCATGTTAGTATAGTTTAGCTTAGCTTAATTTCTGCTAACCCCCCCATTTACATGCTCCTAATTGATTGATATCATCTCACAAATGATCTTTGGATTTGACCCTGTGTTGCCATATGCTACAAGTAGTTAGGTAACCCGATTTTATAAATTTCTAATTTAGTCAGCGTCGACAGTCGTGCATCACATAAGCATACAGAAATGTAACATCCTAAAAAAAATTTTTAAACCTATTTTGGCAATAAAATGGCTTTTCGAAAAATTTAAAAAGGGAAATTTGAAAATTTTCAAGAATATTGAAATTGTAAATTTTGAGTTATGGGAAAACCCAAAAATAGTAGATATTGATTTTTAGAAGTCCTTACAAGATCAAAAAGGTGATCAAGAATGGTCAAGGAACAAAATTTGTAATTTTGAAATTCTATTTTTGAAAAACTTTGAAAATTTGAAACAAGGATTATGGATATTGAATGAGCATAAAATCATAGTCATTATAAAGGGGATTAATTTAACTAATTTGTATTAAAATTTTAAGATTTTTAGAAATTGATAAGTGTATCAAATTTGAGCTTAAAATGGAAAAAAAGGAGAGAAATTATTTAAAAAGGAAAAGGTCAATTTGTAAATAGTGAGAAGTTGACTTTTTTTCCTAAAATACCCCTTCCTCAGCTTGCTTTCCTCCTCATTTTCTTTGGCTTCAGCCCAAAGGAAGTCATGCAGACTTTACCTCATCTTCCTCTACAAGTCTTCACTTTCTCTCTCTTCAGGTGAGTTCTTAATCTTGCTTGTTATTTTTGTAGATTTTTATATTGAATCCTTTCATCTTCCTTTTCATTTTGATATCAAAATTATATTGATTCATTGAGTATAACTTGAGTTATGGATTTTTTAACTTTTTTTATGACTATTCATAGTACTATTCAACCCAGAATTAAATCAAAGTTTCTAACATTTTGGAGCTCAAATTTGTTAGATATAGCTTTATTCACAAAAAAAGAATCATAATTTAATCATATAAGATTAGTTAATGAGAGAAATCTATGCAAAAAGAATTAGAAGCTAATACGCTCTTATTTTTTAGTTTGAAAAGCATGAAAGATTTTGGTGAAATAGTTACAGTTTCTTATGTTCAAGCTATTAAGATGAGTGATACTTACCATTCTTATGAATTATGACATGTTTCTTACTTGAGGTGCAAGTTAGTAAAAATTGGTTTTGTGATGATATGATGAAACTTGATGATTAAATGGGTTGTTAAGATGCTAATGAGTATGATATTGAAATAGTTGAGTTTGTGATTGTTTATGCTTCTAAAAACATGGGATAATATGATCCTATAATGTGTTTTTGCATTAGAAATGAGTTCCCCTATTTTTCTACTATTAATATGTAAAATCTACTTGTGCGAGTTGGATCACACTATTTTGAGATAAACCTATGATCATGCTCACTAAAATCCAATAGTTTTTCTTAACCGATTTGAATCAAATTTTGAACTAGAATTTTATAAGTCAAATTAACTTTCCCTACCCTATTTTTCAATTCTGATCGCGATTTTGATTGTGTTTGAAATTGGACTTCCCAAAAGTTTTCAAAATTTGGCAAGCAAACTTGCATTTTAACTATATTCCTCAAGTTGAATTGAGCTTTTCATGAATAAATTCTCAATTCTAATCGCTATCATGATTGTTTTTCTTCAATGATTCTACTCGTGATTTGGATCACACTTTTAGCAAACATTTCAATTTGTTTAGTTCCATTTTCCCTTACTTGAAACTACACTTTATTTTTTTTATTCAAGAACCATAGAAAGTTTAATTAAACATATATGGAAAATGTAATATCCTAAGGGAGTGGTTTATAAATTAACATTAATGAATACAATGGATCTGTATATAATAATTTCTAAATAATGAGTTTAGAAAAGAATGCAAATATAAATTGAGAAAGTATTGCAATGGTCATGAATGTTTGTGATTATGGAAGGGCGATATTGTGAAGTTATGATTATTATTGAAATTATAATCATTACAATGAATAAGTATATGATGCAAATCTTGATTATGTATGTGAGACATGAAATGATACACAATGCCATGAATGATGATGAAATATGTTGATATGAAAGTGATGAGATATTCATTATGAGAATGGAATGATTGAATACCTAGCAGTCTTTGAGGCTTGATATGAGAATGATAGGTTATGGTGGGAAATTATGAACCGGATCCTAGATCTGAACATTCCAATATGGCAGAAGGGTATAAGGTAGGTGCTGGAGGGAAAAGGTTGGGTTTGTGCAGGATAAGGCGAGATTAGAGTAACAATAAGGGTTAAAATTGAATTGTGATTGTGTACTGTGTGATTTATATTGTTGATACATGAATGTTGAAATATGATATCATGAAATTGAAATACATGATGAATTCAAAATGCGGACATATGGCTATGAGAGCTAAAATTTGGCCTAGAGTGACCTAATATGCTGAGAATGCATAATGTGAAATACCTCAATGGAAAGTCTTTGAATACCATAATCTTCTATGGAAATGATATAAATACCAACTATTTGTTGATGGTATATATACATGTGTGTGAATGTAAGGCTTTTGTCGTGTGATGAATTCATATATTTGGTACATATCTATCTCACTGAGCCTTAGACTCATTATTTTGTGGATTGTTTTTTAGATACTTAAGAATTAACAATCAATCCCTCTACAGACAAATAAGATGGATAACTACCTAATGGAAATAATAGCTGATACATTCACTACTACAGTAGAAAATCCTATAAGCATATATGAAGTCAAGATACATTATATAATAATTTTGAATATGGCTAGCTGCAAAGTACTACATAAGGTAGAAATCATCCTTCTACAACCCTCAAATGTGTTATTAATGATGGCTATGGGATGGTTCAATCCTTAGGGGATCCACCATCTAAGTTTCTTTTTGATCATTTTTTGAAAATGTATATAACATGGCCATCAAAACCTTAAGGATAGAGTTAGTCTAATCTATGCAATTGGATCCATATATGTTATAAGTTAAACTTACTTTATTTTGCTTCATTCTTAAAGGAACCTGAGATGTTGTAGAAGAATGTTTAGAAAAGCTAGCCTAGGAGATTTAATTGTATCTTGAAAAGTTTTTGTAAAAGCAAAACTCTGGTGTCAATGAGTCATATGCCTTAATAGGCAATGGCTCTATGCATTATGTAGGTTTTAGTGTGTGTGTGTGTGTATGTGTGTATATATTAGCTTTCCGTGATCATGTGTGTTCTCTTCTTTTTCTTATTCATTCAATTTGAGTCATTTGAATGATAATGAAATTCAGCATGTTATATAAAATGAATTAGTAGAATTAAGATACAGGCTGGTGATTATCAGTGACAGGATTGATATTCGCATTGGTCATGACCAAGGATTTTGGGTCATGAAAAAGTTAGTATCAAAATATGGTCTAGGCTAAATTTGTGAGTATTGGCCTGCATGTAAATTGTCTAGAGTTATATAGTGGTGGTGGTTTAAACAAGTGTTAACAAGAACAGTATCAGTAGCACATGTGCACCTAGGAGCACATATTGCTAATATCATTCCCATTGATATGGTAAAATATGTGTTTGAATCAATAGAACCAAAGTAGAACTGTTGTGTATCTTAAGTATCTAATTAATTTTGTGATGTAGATTATGGTGAGAACCAAAAGACAAGAAGGCCCAGAATTTGATTTTGGTCAGGAAAGATCATCTATTGGACAAAATATCCCTTATCATGAAGTTGGTGAGAATCTAGAAGTTCCCTAGTGGGTGAAGAACTTGGTTCAACAAGTAATGGATTGCCTAGTGCATACATTAACTCAAAATCAAAATCAAGATCAAAATAAAGGACCTAATAAAAATAGGCAAAATAAGATAGACCAAATTTCTCTTGCAAGAAATGAGCAAGGAGATCAATTACAAATTGTTCATGAGTTCATGAAATTGAAACCACCTTGATGTACGAGAACCGATTCTTCTATATATCCATACTAGTTTTGGATCAGATTGAAAGATATGGTAGAATGTTACGATGTCCCAAATCTTTATTAATAGAACTAGTCAGATATCAGCTAGATGATTTAGCACATTATTGGTATGTTAGAGCTGTTGCAAGGAGGATTACTGATGCAAGGCCCTTAACTCATAATAAAACCCCTAGTGGGTAGAAAAGAAATTTTTTAGATCATCACATTTGTAGAATACACCTATAAGAAAGAACATGAGAGGTCAATCTGTTTTGACTACTTCTATTTCATTCCATGGAAGAAGTATGCCTCAAAATTAAGGAAATTCTAATGCTAACATGCCATGATGTAGAATCTATAATGCAACTCACTATGGTCCCTATAGAAAGGATTTGACGAGATGTTTCTGATATGGTCAACCTGGGCATAGGGTGAGAAAATGTTCTATGAATATGAATGCTTCAGAATATGGTGCAAATTATCAATTTAAACCCCTGAATCAACCAACACCTATTATGGTATCGATGAAATCACCAGTAGTATCTGGCAAAAGTGAAGGGTGAGGCAATTGTGGAAGAAATCCTGTGGGTCTATAATCTCACTAAACAAGAAACTCAAGTATCTAACATTGTAGTCTTGAGTATTTTGAAAGTGTATAATTTACCAACTCAAGTATTGTTTGATCCGGGCGCTACTCATTCTTTTATTGCAAAGAAGTTTGTTGGTTTGTTGAATGAATATGGTGAATTAATGGAAACACCATTAATAATACTGACTCTTATTGGCAAAACTTCATTGGTTGATTGGATTTTTAGGAAATATGCCATGACTATAGGTGACAAACAGGTATCTATTAACCTAGTTATGTTAGATATGGTAAATTATGATGTAATCCTAGGTATGGATTAGCTTTCTCAGCACCATGTGTGTATAAATTGCTTCAAAAAGAAAGTTATGTCCCATATAGATGAATCCACTCCTATAACTTTTCAAGAAGAACAAATAGCTAAGATAGCTAGATAAATCTCGAATGTACAAGCTTGGAAACTTTTGAATAAAGGATGCATAGCTTATTTAGCTGTGGTAAGAGATCTAGATGTGGTAGCTTCGAACCCGAATAAAGTCTCAGTAATATAAGAATATCTCAATGTATTTCCTAATAAGTTACCTGGGATACCATCAGATCAAGAAATTAAATTTATTATTGATCTGATACCTAGCACAAAGCCTATTTCTATTCCTTTCTATTAAATGGTGCCAATGGAATTAAAGGAATTGAAGACCTAAGTACAAGAGTTGCTTGATAAAGATTTTATTCATCTGAGTGTTTCACCTGGGGAGCGTGATCGGTTGTCGATGCCAATTAGGATTAGAAATTTATAAAATCGAGCTACCTAAACTACTTGTAGTATAGGTAACACCGGGTCAAGCCCTTGGATCATTTGGAGGATAATATCAATCAAATTAGGAGCTAGAAATAAGGGGGGTTGATAGAGACTAAATTAACAACTACACTAACAGAAACTACAAAACAGAAACGAAAATAACAATAAACAAGCAACCAGCCCAAAGGAATCAACTTGAGATTAATGTATCCTTGATCACTAAATGTTCATCCAATTGTTGAAAATCATAGCAAGAAGCCTTGGAATGATT
>JANHAO010004906.1:0-23410 GCA_026873985.1 Saraca asoca | reverse complement strand
TAGGCCTCAAGGTATGGTCAAATTAGGCTTTGATTAGGGTCAAATCCTTGTTCTAGTTGAATGTAATCATGGCAAATCACTATTTTTGGGAATGTGATTAGCATGGACTACTAAGTGAGTGTTAATGGTAGAATTTGGTTTTAGGCCAAACTCCAGTCAATGGTAATTAGTTCTTGAATCACAAACTGTTTCTCGGTCAATGGAATGAGAGAAGAAGATAATGGAGAGGAATGAGAGCAATGATGAACAGTGGCAGATAGTGTTTTTAACATGGTTTGGCTAAATCTGGGTGGCACTAGACCCTACGTCCATGGTGAAGTTTTATTAAACTAAAAGAGAAGTTTTATAGAGCTTTGGCTTGTTTTTACTTCAGCCTCCCTTCCCCCTCTTCCTCTTCTAACAGTGATTTCCTATTTATAGAGGAATAAAGGTTACATGCAATGATTACAAGTTATAATTCAATTACATCAAATAATAAATGAACAAGACTCTTTAGACTACTGCAAACTGGCTATCGCAAGCTGCTTTCTATAAGGTGGGCCCCTCTTGTTGGCTAGAATACAGGCTTGATGTAGGCCTGTCTGGAACTCCTTCTCACAGAGTTGTTAGCTTAAAGGGATGCTTTGTCTTCATGAACCGAGATCCTTGATGCAAGATCGCTACTGTTCTTCGAATAGCGAGGTCAAGCTTAAGGCTAGCAAGGTGAGCTTGAATTACATGCAACTAGGACTTAGCAATTCGATTTGCCGAACATGCAAGCCGGGAGCTCGTGCTCTTATCCTCAGTGAGCTTGATGCCCTCTAATGCGTACTTAGCTTTCATTGGGCCTTCGGCCTACTTCTACAAGATCAATTTTCACCCACAACATAAGCCTCCTAACTCTCAGTTCACTTCATGGACTAGGAGTTAGAACTTTCACTATTTTAGTTAAAGTCCTTGTTCTGTCACATTGTCATTTCGGGCTTTCAATCTTTCACTTTATTTGATTTTTGCCATACTTTTTCTTCTAACCTTGCCTTCTAGTCGTCGGCGTGGCAATCCGATTTTCTCAGGACCATTCGATTAGAGATGATCTTTTGTCTACTGGGTCATTCATTGAGCCTAAATTAGTTTATAAGGCTTAAGAAGCTCTCCTTGCTTCTTTACGATTAGATGGGCATGTTGGTTAAGTCCCCAAATACCTTTGTTGGTTTGGCTTATGATGAAGCACTGAGGTGTGTATAGCTTATTGTACATGGCTCCCATGGATAGCTCTTTATGATAGCTAAGGGGGAGGTCTTGTGTAGATCTTGAATTATTTCTTCATGACTTTACCATGATTTCTAGCCTTGCCAGTCAGACTCCTGGTGCCGTTTTGAATTCCTCTAGTTTGGCTTAGGAGGAACAGTTGGCTTAGGAAGGATAAAAGTAGGAGTAGTCAGGCTCGCTAGTCTTCCTGCTGGTGGGAGTTCATCTCCTAGTAGTTAGCTTTATGCTTTCAATAATAGCTTCAGGCTTTATACTTTTTGTTTCTGTATTTCCCTCATCTGATGTAAATTTACCTCGTTGGATGAGGCCTTTTAATGAATGAGCTTTTCTGTATGATCCTTGAATGTTGTATTGGATGTTTTCATCTGCTTCTGATGATGATGTACATTACTACAAATCAATGAAATGCTCATATGGCCAATTGGCCAGAATTTTTGCATGAACTTTAGTATATGGTTGCCTCGATTAGTGATAAGTAAAATCTGGCCAGGTTATACACAAGCTACGCTTGGAAGGATCTCGTTAGCGAGTTGCAAGTATTTGTTTGCATGAGAGCTGTGATGAGTTTATAGTGTTTTTACGCCTATGCAGGCTTTTCGAGTATTTTGTAGTGTCTCTGCACCTCAGCAAGATGATAGCTCTTCACTATGTGAGATCACATATTGGTTGAATCCGTGCCACAATAATCTCGTTGCTTAGTGGGATAGCAATCTCGTTGCTTAGTCTTGCAGCAATTTTTTTGCTCAATGAGGTAGCAATCTCGTTGCTCAATCCTGCAGCAAATTTGTTGCTCAGTAAGGTAGCAATCCTGTTACTCAGCCTCACAGCAATCTTATTACTTAGTGAGACAGCAATCCCATTGCTTAGTCCTATAGGAATCTTGTTGCTCATAGGTTGTTGATCATGCTCTTTTGCTCCTAGTTTGTGAGATATGGTTCATTTTGGATGTATTGATAGGGTAGGCTTTGTGCCATTTCACCCCTAGATATATCCGTATGATGGCGAGATGAGAGCTCGTCGTCAATCTGGTAACATTTCCATGTTTCAACCAATCAGCCGTGAATAATATTGAGTCAATATGGAGTAGTCCTCCTTTTGTACATCGCTCCACTGGATAACTTACATAAAGATTTCAAGATTGTCATTGATCTTAGGAAAACATTATAGGATTAGAATATGGTTCTAATGGAAGGCTCCAGCTCTTGATCAATTGTTTGCTGAGTCTGCTGAGCTTGTCATTTTGATGGCCTTATCACATAATCCTGTAGTTGGTCTCTTCTAATGAGGTTTTCTATGGCATCTCTTAATGCCCAACATTCCGAGATGGTGTGTCCAACCTTGTTGTGATAAACGTAGAATCTGTTCCAGTCTTTGGCCTTGGAGGGAGTCCTTATAGGCCTAGGATTCCCAAAATCTTCCATATGCCTTTCTATGACATAAATCCTATCCTACGTATCTGATAGGATATTGTAGCTTTCAAAGTAACCTTGAGGCTGAGGTTGCTGAGGCTTTGCCTTCTTCCCGAGCTAAGGACTGGGGTCATGGCTGTGACTCTCGTCACTTCTCTTTTTGCTCTTGGTAGGACCATTGGTGTCTACCTCTTGCTTGGGCTCTTTCATGCCGAAGGTTTCTTCCCATCTTATTTGCTTGGTAGCTCACTCATAGAATTCAGCAAGATCTTGACCTGGGGACTTGTAAAGGCTTTTGTACAGCTTCTCATCCTTGCGGAGTCCCACTGAGATTGTTGTTAAGATCCTTTCCTTGAAAGGATTTTTTACGAAGTTGGCTTCGTGCTTGAACCTGGTTATGTAATCTTTTAGTGATTTACCCTTGTGCTAAAAGATCATTGTGAAATGATAAGGAGGCGTGAGCTACATTTTCAATGCCCAATACTAGTTGATGAATTTCTTTTGACATTCTTCCTAACTATTGACACTACGAGATGGGAGGCTTCTAAACCATGCACAAGGGATATCTCTTAATGTGGCCAGAAAGAGGCAACACTTGACTAGGGGATTGATTATTTGTAGATTCATTTGGACATTGAATACATTCAAATGGTCACATGGGTCACTGTTTCCATCGTACAATGGGATCATGGGCACTTTAAGTTTTTATGGAAGGGACTACATTTCAATCTCCATAGAGAATGGTATGCTTTCCTCGTAGTAAAGTTGATTATTTTGAGATTGGGGATGCTCCTCCAGCTGCTTCAACCTTTGGAGGACTTGTTTCATTATTGTATCCTGAGCTTTGAGCTGGGGGCCAGAGCTCTCAGCTTGTTGCGAGCCCCCAGACTACTAGTTTTGGTGGTTTCTATGAGTCTCTTTCCTAGCTTCTTCACATAACTACTGGGGTTGTGCTATGATTTGTTCTTGCCTCTGTGTATCTCGGGCTTGTGTTTATGCTAGCGCTTTAACAGTTTTAGCCAACTCTCTTACCATGTCTTCAAGAGGTGGTTGAGGGGCTATCGGTTGAATGGCTGGAGTGCTAGAACTCCTAGTGACCCTTCCTCTCGTCATTGCAGTTGGACAAAAGGATAATTAAGAAATAGACGATCCCTTCTTCTAGCACCAAAAATGTTGACAGTGGAATTTGCTTCTGGGCTAAACTCTAGTCAAAGGTGATTGATTCTTGAATCCTGAACTATTTCCTGGTCAATGGAATGAGAAAAGAAGATAATGGAGAGGATAGGGAGCAATGACAAACAGTGGTAGACAGTGTTTTTAACTAGTTCGACTAAATCCAAGCAACACTGGATCCTACATCCATGGTAAAGTTTTATTAAATTGAAAGAGAAGTTTTATAGAGCTTTGGCTTATTTTTACTTCTGTCTCCCTTCCCCTTCTTCCTCTTCTAATAGTGATTTCCTATTTATAGAAGAAGAAAGGTTATATACAATGATTACAAGTTACAATTCTATTACATCAAATAATAAATGAACAAGACTCTCCAGATTACTTCAAATTGGTAGTCGTAGGCTGCTTTATGAGGGGTGGGCCCCTCTTGTCGGCTAGAATATAAGCTTGATGTAGGCCTGTCTGGAACTCCTTCTCCTGGAGCTATTGGCCTACAGGGATGCTTTGTCTTCATGAACCAAGATCCCTAATGTAGGATCGCTGCTATTCTTCAAACAGCGAGGATGGGCTTGAGCCTGGCAGGGTGAGCTTGAATTATGTGCGAGCTAGGACTTAGTGGTTTGATTTGCTGAACACGCGAGTCGGGACCTCATGCTCTCATCCTCAGTGAGTTGGATGCCCTCTAGTGCATACTTAGCTTTTACTAGGCCTTCGGCCTACTTCTGCGAGACTGATTTTCATCCATAACATAAATCGATCTTGCAGAAGTAGACTGAAGGCCTAGCAAAAGCTAAGTACGTGTTAGAGGGTATCCAGCTCATTGAGGATGAGAGCGCAAGGCCCCGACTCGCATGTTCAACAAATCAAACAGCTAAGTCCTAGCTTGCCAAGTCCCACCTCACACGTAATTCAAGCTTGCCCCTCCAGCCTCAAGCCCAACCTCACTGTTCAAAGAACAACGATGATCCCGCATCAGGGATCTCAATTTGTGAAGACAAAGCATCCCCCCTAGGCCAATAGCTCTGTGAGAAGGAGTTCCAAAAGGCCTGCATCAAGCCTGTATTCTAGCTAACAAGAGGGGCTCACCCCATAGAAAGTAACCTGTGATAGCCAGTTTACAATAGTCTAGAGAGTCTTGTTCATTTATTATTTAATGTAACATAATTGTAAATTATAATCATTGCATGTAAGCTTTCTTTCTCTATAAATAGGAAATCATTGTTAGAAGAGGAAGAGGGGGAAGGGAGGCTGAAGTAAAAACAAGCCAATTCTTTGTAAAACTTTTCTCTCAGTTTAATAAAACTTCACCATGGACGTAAAGTTCGATGTCACTCGAATTTAGCCAAACCATGTTAAAAACACTATCTGCCACTGTCTGTCATTGCTCTCCTTCCCCTCCATTATCTTCTTCTCTCATTCCATTAACCAGGAAATAGTTCAGGGTTCAATAACCGATCAATGTTGACTGAAGTTTGGGCCAGAACTAAATTCCACCATCAATAGTAGGGACCTACAAACCTGTAAACTCTTGACTTATATGTAAAAAAAAATTTTAAATAAATATTTGAAATAAACTCAATAATGCTGTGTGCACATTAAATTCAAAACCAATATGAAAACATATGTGAATTAGAAATAGAGATAAGGCTTGAATGAGATGTTTCTAAAAAACTTGACTCATGAATTAACAGGGTTGCCCTGATTGATTGCTAACTCTATATTGAAGTTTACCCCTATACTAAAATATACTTCCTACATTCAGTGAGTAGGAGTAGGTCCTACAAGATCATGAACCTTGAGGTGTTGAATGTTTGAAGAAAATGTTAAAAGAAAGAGGTGAGTACAACCATGGTACTAAATGAAGTATGGGTTTTTACCCTTCTATAGGTTGAAACCTTTTAGTCATAAAACATGTATAACATTTTCACACACACACACATATAAATTATATAGACAATGGTGGGTCAATAATAAGAGTGATATCTGTTGATAAAATATTTGTCCCTTGGGACATGCTTAAATTTCTTAATTTTAGCTTTTTTTCTCTAATACTATTTCATGAATTTAGGTTTGGTCTTCCTAATTCAAGCCAAAGGTTTGGGAAGAATTTTTTCTCAAGTAATTTGTATTGCATTTTTCATCTATTATCTATTGCCTAATAGAGGTATTTTTAGGAAAATGCTTGTTTATTTGAAACTTACACTTGGTATTGTTATGGATTAGGCAATTTATCACTATATAAATATAATTATCATCATTAAGCTTTAATCATTTTGTTAGAAAAAGTCTGGTATAGTTCTAAAAGTTCTAAAACAAAAGAGCAGTGGAAGAGAAAGTGAAGGAAAATGGCTTGCATTTATTTTGAGGTCTAAATTCTAATTATATACATCTAATGGACTTATATAGCTTTTATTTATATAGTACTCCTAAGAAAACTCTAGAATTGTAACATTCATGAACTAGAAACTAGAAAGTCATAAGTCTAGAGTAAATATATTGTGCTTTGTATTATGGAAGTAACTCCTAATTATTGTAGTGCCTAAATTTATGGACTTAACTTATGACTCTTGAAATTTCTGGATTAAATTTTAACACCCCCTCCTAATTCTAAATATTCTAGAATGCCAAGCTTGCTTCAAAAGTAAAGAAACTTGTCTTAAGAAATTGGTTTCATAAAAAGATCCACCAATTGGTCTTTAGTCTTGCAAAACTTGAGCTCACTCTCTCTTCTTCAACCTTCTCTTTAATTAAATGAAACTTAAGCTCAATGTGATTGGTGCAATTATAGAAAAGAGGATTCTTTGTCATAACAATACTAGACATGTTGTCATAGAAGATTGTAGTAGGGGAGTCTTAGTTTTCCTTCATATCCATCAAAATTCTTCTTAGCCAAATAGCTTCACATGTTGCACTAGTAGTAGCAATATATTTAGCTTCAGTTGAAGATAAAGCAATAGTCTTCTACTTCTTAGATGACCATGAGACAACCTTGCTTCTTAAGAGAAATAAGTAACTTGAAGTGCTTTTTCTATCATTAATTGAACCAGCCTAATCACTATCAATGTAACTAATTAGCTTATTACCTTTTTTTGCTTGGTATAAAATACCATAGCTTTTAGTGCCTTCGACATATCTTAAAATCTACTTGGCTACTGCATAGTGATGGTTGCTAGGGTCACTCATAAACTAAGATATAATGCTAATACATAGACAATATCTAGCCTTGTATTAATGAGGTAAATGAGTGAACCTACAAGCTTTTTGTATAATGTCTAATCTACCTTCTCCTTGCCATCATCCTTCAAAAGCTTCTCATTAACACCCATTGGAGTAGGTGCTCATTTGCATTTTACTATTTGAAACTTCTTAAATAAATTTGTAGCATATTTTTCTTGAGAAAGAAAAATTCTCCCATGTTATTGCTTTACTTGCATGCTAAGAAAATACTTCATAAGGCCAAAATCTGTCATCTTATATTAATTCATTATGGCTTTTTGAATTCTTTTATCAAAACTCCATTATTTCCCATATGAATCAAATCATCAACATACAAGCAAAGAATTAGAAAGTCATGAGAACCATGAGTTTTGATGAAAAAGAGAAGGCTTGTTTGGACTTACTTTGAATCCATTCTACCCAAAATAGTCATCAATCTTGCTATTCCAAGCTCTTGGATCTTGTTTTAGGCCATATAAAGCCTTTTGAAGGTGATACATCTTATCTTCATGCCCTTGAACCTCATAACCTTTTGGCTACCCTACATACACTTCTTCTTCAAATTTTCCATTGAGAAATGCTATATTACATCCAACTAATGAACAAATAGCTCCATTTATGTAGCAAGAGCAAGAAAGGTTCTTATAGTCTTCATTCTAGCAATAGGAGCAAAGGTTTCATTGAAATCTACTCTAGATTGTTATGTGTATCCCTTTGTTGCAAGTCTTGCTTTGTGTTTTTGAAAAGATCCATCTTCTTTAAATTTTGATTTGAACAACCATTTCAAGCTAACAATCTCCATGTTTTTTGGTTTCTCAACAAGCACCCAAGTTTTATTCTTCACAATCATCTTTATCTCTTCATCCATAGCATTCCTCCATGCTTTTTCCTTTTATGCTGCTTCAAAGCTTTATGGCTCAAAGGTAATGAAAGCAACATTATTATAAAGCTTATGAAAAGGTCTGGTTTTTTTTAGAAGGTGAGTCAAAAGTTGACTCAACTGTAAATTCTAGTTCTAATTCAGCTTTACCAAGTAATTTAGGTGTTGACTTGTTATTTTAAGATTGATGATTCTTCTTAAAACTTCCAAAAATGCCTACATCTACATGAGTTCCTCCACTCTTGTGCTCCTAAGACTTTCTTTAATAAAAAATCAAGTCTCTAGTGACAAGAAACTTCTTGGAGATAAGATTGTAGTAGCAAAAGCCTTTTGATTCATCATTATAACCAAGAAATATGCTTCTTTCACCCTTCTCATCAAGATTTTCTCTATCTTGGGGGATGAACATAGTAATAGGCCATGCAACCAAAGACTTTTAAGTAGTCAATCTTTGGTTTCCTCTTGTGCCATGCTTCACAAGGTGTCCGATTGGTAAGGGCTTTTGTTGGTGACCTATTAAAAACATAACAATTATGTTAGTAGCCTTAGCCCAGTACTTGTTAGGAAGTCCTTTGGCTTTCATCATATTCCTTGCCATTTCAGTAATGTTTCTATTCTTCGTCTCAATCACACCATTCTATTGCATACTTCTACTATCAAAAAGTTACCTTTGAATGCCTTTCATTTTACAATAATCTATGAAAGGCTTGTAAATGAACTCTCTACCATGATCAATTCTTAATGTTTTGATTTCCAGCCCACATTATCTCTCAAAAGCCATAAACTCCAAAAACTTTGAGAAAACATCTAATTTCTACTTGTTGATGATGGATTTCAGCTAAACCTGAATCCGGCCAATGGAAGGGGTTATTTCAGGACTTAAGCAATTTCTAGGTTATTGAGGTGGTGAGCAATGGGAGATAGTGGGAGGAGGAAGCAGGAGAAAGGTTGGAAGACAAAGGTTTAACATGGTTCAGCCAAATCTGAGCGGCACTGGACCCTACGTCCATGAAGATGTATTATTGATTTCAAGGAGTTTTTACAGAGTTTCTGCTAGAGTTTTTGCTCATATCTTTTCTTACCTCTTCTACAAAGGTTCCAGCTCCCCATTTATAGAAGCATGAAGGGGTACAAATGGAACTGGTCAAACAACCCCCCATTTATAGAAGCATGGAGGGGTACAAATGGAACTGGTCAAACTGTATATTTGTTATATCAAACATTAAATGTACAAACTTCCTAAAGCACTGTAAATTGGCTTTTGTATGTAACTTTTTATGTGTGGGGCTCGATGGTCATATTTTCTAAAATGGTAGTGCAAGTTGCTTGTTAGCCTTATGCTCAATCTCAGCGGGTTTCTAGCTAGGTAAGACTTTATCCTAGCAAGCTAGAGCTCGTGTGTTGAGATTGCTATTGGCTTACGACCTCAAGCTCATTCAACGATCTTAAATTCTTTATTGAGCTAGGACTCTTTGCGCAGCGACCTCATGGTTTGGTAAGCTCGTCCCTTTTGCTAGATTTGAGCTTTTGCCGGCCCACTTCATAGTATCGAATTTCCCCTACAACATTAGCCCCAACTCTAAGTTTGCTTTGAGAATTGGGAGTTGTAATTCTTTTTGGAGGGTCTTCTTTGGCAGTTAAAGTCTTTGGTGTTCAATCTACCATGTAGTCACTTCAATCTCAAATCTTTCACTTCAACTGAACCATGCCATACTTCTTTGTGAGCATGATTTTTAGTCATTGGCATGGCAATTCCATTCCTTTCAAATCGTCTGATTCGGGGCCAACCATTTACCCTTTGGGTCTTTTAGTGGACTCGATTAGTTTATATAATGCTTGTGAAGCTCTTTAGGTTTCTCAGTGAAGTGCTTCAATGGGTGTCAAAAGTAAGCCCCCCATGTTTCTAATAGCATGGCTTCTAGTGAAGCTTTTTGAGGTATGTATGATTTGTTGCAAAAGATCATGAGGCGTGAATGGCTTATTGTATACGACTTCCATGGATAGCTCTTTATGCTAGCTACGGGGGAGTCTTATGTAGATCTTGGATTATTTCCTCACGATTTTGTCATGAGTTTCAATCTTGCTAGCCAAACTCCTGGCCCTTTTTGAATTTCTCTAGGTTTGGAGGAGCCACTAGCTAAGGAGGGATATAAGCATGAGTAGTTGGGCTTACTGGTCTTCCTGTTGGTGGGAGTTTGTCTTCAGGTAGCTGGCTTTCTGCTTTCTTGTGAAAATAATAACTCTAGGCTTTTTTGCTTTTGATCTTGTACTTTGGACCTCCTAATGTTAATTTGTCTCATTGAATGAGGTTTTAATGAAGTGAACTTTCTTTGTAACTCTTGAATTGCTGTATTAGACATTCTGCTTACACGAGTTATTGTATGATAGCTTATTGAAATATTTTGATGACCAATTGGTCATATTCTTCAATGAATCTGAGAATTTTGCACCTTGAGCAGGTAATGAGTTTTATCCAGAAAGATTGCATGTGAGCTACAAATATTAGGTTGCATGAGAGCTGCGAATCATAGATCGCATGAGAGTTGTGAATATTAGGTCACATAAGAGCTGCATACATTAGGTTGTATGAGAGTTATGAACATTTGGTCACATGAGAGCTGTGAACATTGGGTCGCATCATAGTAATCTCATTGCCTTAAACAAATAATAAAGTTAATTTTAGCACCATCGTGCCTCAGCGAGCACATAGCTACACTGGTCATTAAGTATTGTGAGCACCTCTATGCCTCAGTAAGCACACAGCTACATTGGTCAATGAGTATTGTGAGTGCCTCTGTGCCTCAGCGAGCACGCAACTACATTAGTCAATAAGTATTATAAGCACCTTTGCACCTCAGTGAGCACATAATTACACTAGTCAATGCGTATTGTGAGCACCTTTGGCCTCAGCGAGCACGCAGCTACACTGGCAAATTGATTTATACATTATAATTGGCTAAACAAGGTTCTAATTGATAAAGACAACAAATAAGTAAATAAAGAAACTAAAGCACATTGTCAATATATAATCCGAACTGAAGCTCCTTACTTTGGGTTGGAATCTTGCTGGGGATGTTGAGATCACTGCTCTGTAGGTCGCACCATATACCCTTGCAGGTGCCCCCTTTTAATGAGGTCTTCTATCATGTCCTTCAATGCCCAACATTCCAAGGTGTTATGCCCAACCTCATTGTGGTAGGCGTAGAATTTATATGTATTTTTGAGCCAACCAGGAGTCCATCGAGACTTGGGCTTCTTGAAATCTTCTCTATCTCACTCCGCTAGGAATATCCTATCTTGAGTGTTAGATAGAACACTATAGCTTTCATGGTGAGTTTGGTATTGAGGCCACTTATCCCTATTCCTCTTGATGATCTGAAGATCGGAACTGTCTTTTCCTTCTATGTAGTTGTTCCTCCTTTTATTCTGATCTAAAATGATTATATTAGACTTCTTTAAACCTAAAGTTTCATTCCATCTGACTTGCCTTGTAGCTCGATCATAGAAATCCAGATCTTTCACCAGTGACTTGTATATACTTTTGTACAACTTCTCGTCTTTGCGGAGTCCCACAGGGATCATTGCCAAAATAGTTTCTTCTGAAGGATGTTCTATATTATTAACCTCATGTTTGAACCGAGAGATGTAGTCCTTCAATAACTCTTCTTTTCATTAGAAGATCATAGTGAGAGGGTAAGGTGGAGCAAGCTATCTTTTCAATGCTCGATACTGATTGACAAATTTCTTCTGACACTCTTCCCAGCTACCTATGCTGCAAGTTGAAAGACTTATGAACCATGTCAGAGGCAAGCCCTCCAGTGTTGTTGGGAAGACATGACATTTCATAAGGAGATTGATTGTCATGAGATCCATCTAGAAATTGAATGCATTTAGATGATTGTACAGGTCTCTATCCCTATCATAGAGTGGAATTGAGGGGACTTTGAACTTCGGGGGAAGGGGCTGTGCTTCAATTTCTTTAGTGAATGGCGACCTCGCTTCATAGCGAGCTTGGTAATTCGGAGTTCAAAGACACTCTTCAAATTGATTCACCCTCTAAAACAACTATTCTATAAGTGGGTCTTGTACTAGAGACTGTTGATTCTCCTGGTCGTGATTATAGTGACTCGGAATATGCTCTTCACCAGTTCTACCTAAACATCTAGCTTGGTGCTGCTGGTGATCATTTCTAGGTGTGATGACTTCGACGTGCCTTTGCAAGCCCTAAGCCTGGTTTTGTGCTAACGCGATGATTGCTTTGGTTAGCTCTCCCATCATATTTTCTCGCTTCTCCTAGCATTGAAGCTAGACCTAGATTCCCTCATTCCCATTTGTAATAGCAGCAGGTTGAAAGGAGCTGGCTGGGGGCAAAAAGGCAGTGGCACCTATAATAGGAGTTGTTAAAGAATCTATCAAAGACACGTGACCCTTTGGTGGGTTAACTTAAGTGTTTGAAGTTCTTGTGGCTCTCCCTCTGGCCATCATAACTGCACAAAGGATTAAACAGTAAACAAAAGATCGACTAGTATACAGATGGGTCCCACCAGGCATGCCAAAATGTTGATGGTAGATTTTGGTTAAACCTAAATCTAGCCAACAAAAGGGGTTCTTTTAGGACCCAAGTTATTTCCCGGTTGTTAAGGCGGTGAGCAATGGGAGATAGTAGGAGGAGGAAGAGGGAGAAACATTGAAACACGAAGGTTTAACATGGTTCAGCCAAATCCGGGTGGCACTAGACCCTACATCTATGGAGATGTTTTATTAATTTGAAGGAATTTTTATAGAGTTTCTGCTAAAGTTTTTGCTCATATCTTTTCTTACCTTTTTTACAAAGTTTCCAACCCCCCATTTATAGAAGCATGGAGGGGTACAAATAGAACAAGATAAACTGTATATCAATTACATTAAACATTAAATGTATAAGACTGCTTAGAGCACTGTAAACAAGCTTCTACAGGTTACTTTCTGCATGTAGGGCACGATAGTTGTATTTTGTAAAATGGCAGTGCAAATTGCCTATTAACCTTATGCTCAATCTCAGTGGGCTTCTAGCTGAGTAAGACCTCGTCATAATGAGCTAGAGCTTATGCACGGAGACCGCTGTTGGCTTGTGACCTCGAGCTTGTTCAACAATCTTAAATTCTTTAGCAAGCTAGGACTCCTTATGCAGTAACCTTGTGGTTTGGCAAGCTTGTCCTTTTTGCTAGATTTGGGCTTCTGCCAGCCCATTTCATAATGCCGAATTTCCTTTACAACACTAGTCAAGGAAATAAACCCATATCATTCTAGAATAGTTATTAGCAATACCTCTTGTCACTACGTGATGGAGTTCTTATAGGTCCCCAAAGATTTGCATGGATAAGTTCTAGTAGTTCTTTGGCTCTCCAATATGATGTTGGAAAAGACAATTTATGCATCTTACTATAGATACATCCTCACATACATCATAACAGATGCTTATTGAGGGAAGGCCAATCACCATCTCCTTTTGTTGAAGCTCTTTCAGACTTTGATAATTCAAATGGCCATACTTACAATGCCATAGCAAAGGCTCGTTCACATTTAGAGCTTTGAGAGAAAGATCTCCTTCTTGCTTCATGGATAGTGAAAAAACCTTGTTTGAAGTCATTTTTATAGTAGCCACTAGTTGGTTCTATTTCTTATCAATTGTCATGCATCCTTTTTCATCAAATTTTACTTTATAGCTATTTTGAGCCAATACTCAAGAGATTTTGATATAATAAAGGAACATAGAGAACATCCTTGATAAGTTTTGGATTACTATTTTTGGTTTGAGCAATAATTACACCTTTGCCTTTTACATCCATAGACTTGCCATCTCCAAGCTTTACTTTAGACTTGAATTTCTTGTCCAAAGAGACAAAAATCTCCTTGGTTCCTATCATATGACTGCTACAGCCATTACCAACATACTAGACCCCTTCTTTTTCTTTTGAGGTGCAATACACAAAAAATCTACTCTGATGTGCCTTGCATAGTTTCTAAAAAATAAGCTTCATTCTTCTCCTTCTTTGGACAATCTATCACCATGTGATCTGAATTCTTGTGGTTGGTACATTGTCTAAACCAATAATTACTACTGTCATGGTTGTTCTTTTTGCAAATAAAGCATTGAGGAGTGGTTTTATCATTGCCTCTAGATCTTTCTTGGCTTGATCTTCTTCTACCATGACCTGATTTGATCTTCCTCCACTCTTTTGTGGCTAATTGTTCTTTTTCTTCTAGTCTCTATTTTTATTTTTAGAAAAATTTACTTTTGATTGAAAAGCTTGCTTA
Organism: Saraca asoca; assembly: GCA_026873985.1. Taxonomy (NCBI): domain Eukaryota; kingdom Viridiplantae; phylum Streptophyta; class Magnoliopsida; order Fabales; family Fabaceae; genus Saraca; species Saraca asoca. The sequence continues at coordinate 9,190 of JANHAO010004906.1, read as the reverse complement.
GATGGATGATTTGTAAATCTACCTATTATTTCTCATGTGCTTCAAAAGAATTCGTCAATTTATGCATAATATACATAGAAAAATCTTTGGGTTCTTATAAAACAGCAACAATATAATCAAATTTTTATGAAAAATTCCAAGTACCTTCTGAACAAATTTCTTTTCTTGAATAGCATCTCCATAACTTCTAGTTTGATTAACAATCTCAGCCACCTAAGTAGTGAAATCACTTACTTTTTCACTTTTATTCATAGACAATTGCTCAAAATCCCTCCAAAGTTCTATAATTTGATAAAAATGACTTTTTCCATGCTTTGTACTCATTCTATAGAATATCTCAAGCTTGTTTTAACTTTTGAATGCCAAGAATTCCTAGAGAAATGGCCCTGCTTAAGGCTAGTTGTATATAATGAAGAGAACTTGCATCTTTCTTCACAGTTTCTTTATATTACTTCAATTGATTTCCTATCAAAGCAATTAGTTATGGATGTTCTTGATAGCCTTCTTCAACAACTTCCTAAAGATCTTGGGATACTTCAATAGTCATAGTATTTACCATCAAAGATGGAAACTCCAATTGGGGAGTATTGAAAAAGGGTATTGCTGTTTGAAGGTGAAGCCATATGGTTCTAAACAAAGGTAAACTAGAGAACCTTGCTCTAATACCAATGTTAGAAAAACTTCTGGTATAGTTCTGAAAGTTCTAAAATAAAAGTGCAGCAGAAAAGAAAGTAAAGGAAAGTGGATTGTATTTATTCTGACATCTAAATTCTAATTGTACACATCTAATGGATTCATGTAGCTTTTGTTTATATAGTACTCCTAAGAAAACTCTAGAGTTGTAGCATTTATGAACTAGAAACTAGAAAGTCATAAGTCTTGAGTAAATACATTATGCCTTGTACTATGGAAGCAACTTCTAATTATTGTAGTGCCTAAATTTATGGATTTAACTTATGACTTTTGAAATTTCTGGATTAAATTGTAGCATATTATTCCCTTATTTTTACTATTTCATGATAAAAATTCTATAAAGCAAATTAAATTTAATGGTTTATGGACAATATATATCAAAGATTTTTGTATAAATGTGCTTGTGTCAACTTATGACTGTGAGCTAAGTTTTAGGGGAAGACGGATTGTTCTTGTAGTGGCACCCTAGAAAGGAGGAATCTGTTTGATTTGAGTATCCATTGACCTATACTACTAGTGATTTAATCATCACTTTCATTACATTTTCGCTTCCAAACACGACTATCTATAATGATAGCTAATTTAAATCCTATATGAATTTGTTGAGCTGAGAAGTTTGGTAAAACCTATACCAAGATAATTAAATTAAGATATGTCTATATGAATTATTAGTTAATATAATCATGTGTAGGAAATTTCAAGTTAGATTTTGGGTTTTATATGGTTTTTAGAGTGTTGAAGGATGTAATTATTTCAAGTCTTTTTCCTTTGGGAAGGGGAAACAAATTTCTATTGAAGATTTAGCATGCATGATTAAAGTACTTGATCTGTTGAATGACCTACTCTAACCTATCTTGAAACATAGGGAACCAAGCTCCTTTGCTTCTTGAATCTTTTCACAAAGCTTCTTCTCCTTTGCATTGAAGGTCACTTGGTCATCCTCTCACCTTTTCCATTCGATCTCCAACTTTTTGTCCTTTTGAGAGTGTAGGTCATTAGATTTTTCATTTTTGTGGATAAGGTATTTCTCTCTTTTTCCAACTTAGCAATATGGTTTGTGAGGTCCTAGATACTCTTATCATAGTTGGCTAGCTCTCTAGACTTAATCTCCATATCCTTTCTTAAGCCTTTCATGAGCTTAAGTTATTTCCAAAATGCTCCTTTTCAACTTAAGCCAAAGCAAGAACAATGGAGAGAATGAAAGCAGCCAAATGAATTATTTGGGTAGCCTAGAACATCATGACCCTAATAGGACCATAATCCTTCATGAAGGCTTCATTTCAATCCTGGTCAATTGGGAAAAGCATCTACCTCTATAGGAAGGAACTGTAATCCATATCTTTGTGCCATAAATTGTCTATGGTGTCAAAATCAACGATACTTCCTTCTGGACCATCAATCGATACGAGCCCAGACTAGGCCCCTGTGATAATTAGTATATATATTTTTTGTAACCCTAGTGGTTGGTATTATGGAAATGATTCTACAAAAAGAAAAGAACTTTATATATATAAATATATGATGCTAGTTCTCTGATTTATGTTTAAATCAAATGCCTTGTAAAAAAAAAAGTGATTTGTCTTCAAAATGTTTTTTTGTTTTTTAAATGTGGAACATTTAAAATGAATTATGGATATAGAAATAAAAAATTTGAAAACTATATAAGCTATACAATAGTTATAAGTGAGCTAAATGTTTGAAGTATTGATTTTGGGTTATTTAATAAATAACTAGTTTAATAAATGGTAAAGTCCATGTTTTTCTTAGTATATTTAAATTTTTTAAATGAATTTTAAAATGTGGAGATGACTTATTTATTAACTTCAACTGTCTTATTTCTATAGTTCTCCAGTTTAATAAACACTTATTTTCAAAGGAAGAAATGCTTGCTTAATTAAAACTCCTTATATAGTATAGTAAATGTTTGACTATGACAGTAGTTTTAATAAAAAATAGATAGAGAGAGAAACACTATTGTTTAAGTTTAGATAACATTGAGGAGGAAAGAATTGTTTTTTATTTAATAAAAAGCCATTGGTTTGTTGAAAGTTTTTATTTAAGAGTTATTTTTTCCAACTTAAGAGAAAGAACACACACATAAGGATTTAGCTCCTACCTTACTATCCCCCTTTTCTCTCAAACTATATGAAGCCATAGCAAGGAGTAGCTAAGCTCAAAAGACCATCCATCATGGAACACTCCACCTCAGCTGCACCAAACCGCCATTAACCTCCACAACAAAGCTACCATGATTGAGCACCATAGCCAACAATAACTTCTATTCTAACCAGCTATAGTAGTAGCTCGAGTCCCCTAGTTTGGCTCTTACTCAATTGGTGGCTTAATTGGTTGCTCCACTTTAATTGGAGCTACTCTTAGTTCCATTAGAAGTATATGAGCATCCCTAAGTATAAATATAACTCACCTTATGCTATTATTAAGATTTTAGGAGGATAGCCTAAACCCTAACCTCTTAATTCTAAAAAAAAAATTGATTGTGAATTTACAACTAAACGAGAAAGAATTTAGTAGCTTCATTATTAACTTTTTGGAATTGTGTACACTAGATTTATGTGAAATGAATGCGACAAAATAAGCCAATCCTCACAACTCTTTTGGGCCATTTGCCCTTATCAAGTTTTGATATGATTGCTTGAGAGGTATTTGAGTGAATAGGTGTAAGGTCCAAAACATACATGGTGTGGACTTGATTAACCTAGGGGTTGGGAGCCTCTACCTGCCAATTTTGCAAATTGTTAAGCCTATTAGCAATGTGTGACAGATGAAGGTTAGATAAATGTTGTGGCTATATTAGTTAGTTTACAATTGATGAATATAGCGTATCTTCTTTTATGCTTTGCTGCATTCATTGATAATTGACTAGTTTAGTGTAGATTGATTAATTTTTCCATGAATGTTGCAATCAAAGTGTTGAGTTTGTGGAAGTATAATATGTGTTGGTGCGTTGCATGTTTATTATTTATGTGTGTCAGATGGAAAAGAAAAAAAAGCATGGATCCTTGGAGAGATTCTTCAAAAGAACTCTAGGTGTGTATATCAAAGTTTACATGAAATGGCCATTAACATGATGAAGGGATAAGGGAAAGCTAACATGGTAAAGAGATAAGGAGATATGGGAGGAAAAAAAAAAGACAAAATGATACTACTAAAATTACTTGAAGAATTCCACCTTGGATCCCTAGTGAATGATTGACATTGTTTATGCCATTGTTATTAATCTTAAATAGTAAGATCTATTGCACATTTCTTAAAGATAGATGATGATTTCTTTGCCTTTGCATAGGAATGGCAAAGTATATAGGTAACACTAGATTCTTTGGCTTTCATAATTTGCAAAGACTTGTCTTGACAAAGAAAATCTTCAACACAACAATTATTGTTCTTCATCCTATGAAGATTACATGAAAATGGGCACAAGTTCCTATTAGAAGATAGAAATTATTCACGATGGATTTCGGTTAGACCCAAATTCAGCCAACGAAGGGGGTTCTTTAGGGACCCAAGCTATTCTCCAGTCATTGAGGCGATGGGAAGGTGTCTGATGGCAGGGGGAAGGGGGAAAAGAGAGAAATACATAGGTGGTTAATGTGATTCAGCCAAATCCGGGCAGTACTAGACCCTATGTTCACGGAGGTATGTTATTAGTATGAAGGAATGTTTTATAGAGCTTTTGCTATGGTTTCTGGCAGAGTTTCTGCTAATGTTCTACTGCCTCCTCCTCTCTCTCTTTTTATAATGGCTCTAGTCCCCCATTTATAAAAGCGTGGAGAGGTACAAATGGAACTAAATTAACTGTACATCTATTACATCAAATATTAAATGTAGAAGACTACCTAGGCTATTAAAGATTAGCTTTTACAAGTTGCTTTCTGTGTGTGGGACCTGATGGCCGTATCTACAAAATGGTAGTGCAAGTTGTTTGTTGGCTTTATGCTTGACCTCAGTGAGCTTTTGGCTGAGTGAAGTTGCATCCTAACGAGTTGGAGCTCGTGTACTGATGCTGCTGCTGGCTCGCGACCTTGAGCTAGTTTGGCTAGCGAGCTTAGGTCTTCAGCAAATTGGGGTCTTTTGTGCAGCAACCTTGTGATCTGGTGAATTCGCCCCTTTATCAGACTCAGTTATTTCTGGGCTTTTTCCAGCCTACTTTATAGTGTCAAATTCTACTGATAATACTAGCTCCTCAATTCTTAGTTCACTTTGTGGATTAGGAGTTAGACCTCTGCTAGCAAAAGCATGTGTAGCTATGATACATTATAAATTTGGCCTTTATCTTACACACTTGCTTCCCTTTATGAGGTGCGACTTTGGCGAACTGGGGCCTTGTGAGACTTAGAATGTTTAGATAAGTTTCTGCTATTGGACCCTTACTTGGCCCATTCCAGATCCAAAATCGGAAGATATTTTTAATCTTGGCCATGGACGATAGTGCAATTAGAATCTTTTAAGTCAACCTACCATTTCAGTTTTCTAGGCAAAACACGTCTTGTGGTTATTTGTATGCTAGCCTTGTTTTCTTCCAAGCCATTAAATAAGAGTGGTTAGGGGAATTCCTTCTGGATCCTTTGGCTACATCAGGCTGAGCCTATTTAAAGCACAGGGAATCCTCTTCTTCCTTTAGAGAATGACCAGATGGAAGTTTCAGATAAACCTCCTGGTTTCCTGATGTTCAATTTTTCAGGTGAGGCATGTATGGTTTATTGTATAAGAAGCTTCGAAGTCAATATTTTTCCTATAATGTGAAGGGATCTCATATGGATCTTGGATTGTATCCCCACAGTTGCGAGGTTTTTCCTTTTCTGCAGTTTCGACAGGACTCTCCGGATCTCTCAGTTTCTGGAGTCAAGTTCAGGAAGAGGTTGCCGCTGAGGAAGGCGAGTTGGAAGAAGAAAGTTAAGGACTTAAGCGAGTTGGAGGGCTCCCAATCGGTAGGGGTTCATCCCTCGGTGGCTTGCCTTTTGATTGGTGGGAGCTTTCCCTTTGTGCATCAATCCTTCTTCTAAAAGAACTGGCTATAGCTTTATCTGACTTATATTTTGACTCTTTCTGATGTAAATGTACCTCATTGAGGCTTTTTGATGAATAAAATTTTCTTCTTTTTTCTTCAAGTATTTGACTACTTGTCCTACAATTCTCAAATGATAAATATTAATTTTGCACATAAGAATAATTGAATAGCCAATCGGCAACACTTTTTAATCAAAAGATAAATTTAGTTTAAATATTAATGAGCAATATATGAGTAAGCTGCATGGCACTAAAGGGTATGGTCGCATGAGAGCTACGAAATTTTGATCGCACGAGAGCTACAGGATTTAGGTCGCATGATAGCTGCGAAATTTAGGTCATATGCATATGGTGGCTAAGAGAGTTGCTTGTATGCATGATGAGATCGCAACACACAGTGGTTAAGGAAGTTGCTCGTACGTGCAGTAAGGTCACTACGTGCACAATGGCTAAGAAAGTTGCTCGTACCCATCAGCTTTAAATTGCACACATAAGGTGGCTAAGAAAGTTGCTTGCATGTATGGTAAAATCACAACGCACGATGGCTAAGAAAGTTACTTGTATGTGCGGTAAGGTTGTTGCGCATGCACAGTGGCTAAGAAAGTTGCTCGTACACACGAGCTTTAAATTGCATACATATGGTGGCTAAGAAAGTTGCTTGCATGTATGGTAAAATTGCAATGCACAGTGGTTAAGAAAGCTACTCATACGTGCTGTAAGGTCATTGCGTGTGCACGGTGGCTAAGAAAGTTACTTGTACGCGCGAGCTTTAAATCACATGAGAGCTACAGAATTTTATCACATGGAAGTTGCGAATACTTAATCGCATGGAAGCTACGAATACTTAATTGCATTGATTATGACATTCAATCATAACTTGAGACTCAATTTTCAAAGTGTGCATTTCTCTGGATCTCAAGATCAAGTCAAACATTTTCCATAATTTTTAGAAGAATCTACATGAACCAACCTACATGAAATTTGGGCCACTTTCGCATATCACATTACAAGCTTAATATATGGTTCTCACTATGGCCAATTGCTCTTGATCATGGTCCCACTGAGGCTGGGGAGGCTGCTACACTGCAAGCCATAATACGTATTCCCTCAGGTGCCCTCTCTTAATCAGATCCTCAATGGCATCTTTAAGAGCTCGGCAATCCGAAGTGTTATGTCCCACTTCGTTGTGACATGCACAGAACTTATTTATGTTTCTACTTACATGAGGTACCAGCAAGGGAGTGGGAGTCCTGAAATCCTCTTTATTCCTTTTTGCTGCATAAATCTTGTCAGGAGTATCTGACAAGATGCTGTTGTACTCATGATAAACCAATTGCTGAGGTTACTCAGCCTTGGCCTTTTTTGCCAGTTGGGGGTTGGACTTGCTCTTTATGTCCTCATGACTATTGCTTTTCTTACTTTGGACTGGGCCATCCAGTTTGGGCTTCTTCACACCAAATGTCTCATCCAACCTAATTTGCTTAGTAGCTCGATCATAGGATTCTCCCAGGTCTGCTACTAGGGATTGATATATACTTTTGTACACCTTGCCATCTTTGTGAAGTCTAGTAGATGTTGCTGTCAAAATGCTCTCGTCAGACAGGCTCTCTACATTGTCGATCTCATGCTTGAACTAAACAATATAGTCTTTCAAAGGCTCATGCTTGTGTTGAAAAATAGTGGCGAGATGGTAAGGGGGCACGAGCTACCTCTTCAGTGCCCTGTAGTGGTTGAGAAATTTTTGCTAACATTCTTCCTAGCTATTGATACTACGGGCAGGGAGATTCTTGAACCAAGCTCGGGGGGCATCTCCCAATGTAATGGGAGAGACATGACACTTGATCAATGGGTTACTTATCCAAAGATCCATGTGATTGTTGAATATGTCTAAGTGATTACGTGCGTTGCTGTCTCTATTGTACATCGGGAAGGTAGGAATTTTGAGCTTCTGGGGGAAACGCTCTGTTTCGATCTTCTTGGAGAAGAGAGTTCATTCCTTGGCATGACTCTGGTCATCTCAAGCTCGAGAGTGTGCCTCTAGTTGCTTCACCATTTGAAACAATTCTTCCACACTTAGGGGCAATCCTTTAGACTTCTACCTGGAGTCTTGGGGGCTTCTCGTATCCTCTTCATCGTATGGAGGATGATCTGAGACGTGCTCATGGCTAGCTCTGTTTGAAATTCCAGCTCGCTGCTACTGGGAGATATTTTTGGGTGCAATGACTTCGGCTTGTCTTCGCATGCCTTGAGCTTGTGCTTGGGCTAGCATCTAGAATGCTTCAGCCATCATCCTTATCAAACCTTCAAACATTTCCCGGCACTGGCGCCATACTTGGGCTTCGTTAGTTTCAAGGACAGCGACAACGGGTTGGTGGTGAACTAGGGAGGCCAAACTGTTAGTGATTCTGGCAGTAAAGGAACTTATAGTGTGACCTTTCAATCGATTGTTGGAGGTGTTAGACTTCCTGATAGCTTTTCCTCTTGCCATTTCAATCTAAGCAAAATCAACCAGAGAAACGGAAAGACAACCAGAGAATAGAAGGGTCCCACCGGGCGTGCCAAAATGTTGACGACGGATTTCAGTTAGACCCAAACTGACCAACAGAGGGGGATCTTTGGGGACCCAAGCCGTTCTCCAATCGTTGAGGTGATGGGAAGGTGTCTGATGGCAGGAGGAAGGGGAAAAGAGAGAAATACATAGGAGGTTTACGTGGTTAATCCAGGTGGCACCGAATCTTACATCCATCGAGGTATTTTATTAGTACGAAGGAATGCTTTATAAAGCTTTTGCTATGGTTTCTGGCAGAGTTTCTGCTAGTGATCTACTGCCTCCTCCTCCTCTCTTTCTTTTTACAATGGCTCTAGCCCCCCATTTATAGAAGTACGGAGCTGTACAAATGGAGCTAAATTAACTGTACAAGATTGCCTAGGGTACTATAGACTGACTTTTGCAAGTTACTTTCTGCATGTGGGACCTGATGGCTGTATCTATAAAATAGTGGTGCAAGTTATTTATTAGATTTATGCTTGACCTCAGCGAGCTTTTGGCTGGGTGAGGCTACGTCCTAACGAGCTGGAGCTCGTGTGCTGATGCTGCTACTGGCTTGCGACCTCGAGTTGGTTTGGCCAGCAAGCTCAAGTCTTCAGCGAGATGAGGTCCTTTGCACAATGACCTCGCAATCTAGTGAATTCGCCCCTTTGTCAGACTCGGCTATTTCTAAGCTTTCGCCAGCCCACTTTGCAGTGCCGAATTTTATTGATAATAGAAATAGAATATATAACTAATAAGTTATTAGGTTATTTAGACAATGTATAATACTAACAAATCATAAGTTTAGATAAATCAATAAATTATTGAGTTTTATTAGAATTTTACCTTTTGTATAACCTCTATATAACATAGGAGTAGGGTTTAGTCTTTATGTAAATTTAGCTATTTTATTTCATTGAATTCATTCAATAATATTTTCTC
>JANHAO010004905.1:0-23429 GCA_026873985.1 Saraca asoca | reverse complement strand
AAACAAGTTTATGAAATGAGCTTGGCTTAAAAGTTTTCAAATTGCTATTCATATGTTCTTTCACAAGTGAAACTTTTATAAAAATCATTTTTCACTCTGTGAATCGATTCATGAATTGACTCATATAAGAACTCTTATGAAATGAACATGAATCAATTCAGTGAAGAAATTCTTCATGATCTTCATTAATGAATCGATTCACTGATCGATTGATAAGTTGTTAATAGTCACAAATCAATTCATGAATCGATTCAAGAATTGAAAAAAATTGAAAGTTAGTTATTCTGTTACAAGTTAGTTACAACCCCTCTATATATAGCTCATTCTCATTTCAAAAACCAACTTTTACAAATTGTGCGAAAAATATAGTTTATATTTGATCTACCTCTGCCTCATCAAGATTTCTATAATCAAAGATCAAATAGCTAATTTGTGGAGAATCACACATTGATAATTGATATTGACATCTCAATTCTGGTTTTGTATTTCTAAACCTTTCTTTTTATTTCTGTTGAGATGTCTAGGGTGTTAGAAATCCTATTTAGGTTGGCAAGATCCTTATCTAATTCTAGTGGTTGTTATAGGTTTGCAAGAAGAGCCTATGAAAATCTTGTAGGTTAGTGAGAAACTTGTAAAGCCTTGTTGTAAAACTAGTAGTTTAGGAGCCCAGTTAAATCCTGATGTGTTGATTAATTGAAGTGATAATCTGTTTAGAGATTATTTAGTGGAGTAGACTTGAATTGTGATTTCAATTCAAGTTGAACTACTTAAAAATTTGGTGTCCTGAATCTTTATTTTTCTACTCCTAAATTTACATTCTTGCTACACAATTTATCTTATTGCACATTTATATTTCCGATTTTTGCACTTTGCATATTTACTACATTACTACATTTTGTTATTCTACTATTTTGAAATCTAATTTGCAATTCTGATTTACTACACTCTGAATTAATCAATTGAATTTTAAAGAATTCACTGCTCAAACTCTAATTGATTAAAGAGTTTCATCTAAGCTGTAACAACAATAAAGAACCAAATAATCAAAGGTGTATATAAATTCCCCTAAAGGAATAAGGGTAAGATCTAATTTTATCATATCTTTATTTGGGACCCTCAATAACAAAATAATATAACATGTTTGACAAATATACATGCATAAACATATGCATGTGTGTATGTATTTATAACATAATAGTAAAACATTTACAATAAATCAATTTTATGTATGAAATCTTACAATAAGACTGAGTAAACAAAATTTATATTAAAAAAAAAAGAAAAAGAATATTTTTATTACAATTTTTCACTCTTCATTACAATCCACCATTACCACTACTATTGTCAACCACCACCACCACTAACCACTAACGACCATCCCCATTGAGCACTACTAATGCAGTGGTGACCACCACTACCATTGTCATTAATGTGGTAGCAACGGGTGGTGACAGTGGGTGATGGCGACTACCATTATCACTGTTATCAATGTAGTGATGACTACCAGTATTATTGTCACCAATATGGTGGAGTTAGGTGGTGGCAGTTGCTGTTACTACTAGTATAATTGTGCTAATGGTTGTCACTGACTCTCGTGAATCCTACTATTAACAACTACTTCCACCATTACCACTATCAATTATTGCTACCATCACATCACCACAACCCATTCTGTCAATCCACGGTCTCTCATTCACTATTATCATTTTATCCATAACCACTTCCTCAATTCCTCTTTATTGCTATCACTACCAACCATTACCATTCTCGGCCAACACCTTTTCCTTTACTATTATCACCATCATAAAAAAATAATTTCATTTGAATTAAAATTTTAATATTATATATATTGTGGCCTGTTGTGAAATAAGAAATACATGACATTCAATTAACATTTAATTATATATATTATACAATGAGTCATCAAACATTGTATGGTATGAAAATTTATCCTATGCATATCATATGCTATACTATTCTATAATCCTTATACTATTATACTTATCCTATACGGTGTACCAAACAAGGCTTTATTCTAATCTATTTGGTATAACATATTTTACTATCAAGCAATTTTTAATAAGCCACGTCAATTTCTTTGTCCCTAAATATCCTTCTTCCTTAAAATAATGTTGAATTCAATTTGAAATTCTTCGTTTATTTCAACTACCTCCATCCTTGCCGAAGCACATGTATACTAGTTATCCATTTTGCCCCCACAACTTAACCAAAACTAGGGATGGCAATGAACCCCAATTGGGCGGGGATCGGGCGAAGAATCCCCATTCAGGGCGGGGATCGGGGGACTGATTCGGGGAATGGGGACGGGAAACAGGGAAAAAATTTTCCCCGAATAGATTTCGGGGTCGGGGACGGGGATTATGCTCCCCTGCCTCGATATGTAAAAAGATTAATTTTGCATTATTTACTATGTTTTGATTGTTTTTTGTGTTTTTTTATTATTTAATGAAAAATAGGCATTTAAAATTTTTAAAAAAAATTCTCACGAGTCCCCGCGGGGACCCATTTCCCTACGGGGATTGGGGACGGGACCAATTTTTCCCTGACATTGTGGGGCGGGGATGGGGACGGGGAAAAATTCCCCGGTGGGAATCGGGGACGGGGACCTCATTCCCCGCCCCCTTCCCGCCCCATTGCCATTACTAACCAAAACTACTCTTTATATTTCCTTGTATTAGTTGAAAGAAAAAAAAATATACTTTAAAAAAATTTTAAAATTTGAAATTTTACTTATTGCACGTATCCATAGATATCAAAAGAAAGAAATTGAAAAAAATTATTTATATATTAAATTTTAATAATAATTTAAATTTATAAATTTATATGTACATATTACCCTCACATTCTGTATTTGCTACGGAAGCTTTTCCTTCTTTGCCATCAAATCCATGGTAATGGTTGAACTAGGAATCGAAGAATGGCTTTGGGCATTTACCTAAACATTTTAAGAATAAGGAAAGTTGTACATTTACTCTTATAAAATTTCTGGATTTTGAAAGTTGGTTTGATTTAATTATTGTAACATTGTTTCTTCATCTTTTTTTGTTGTAGAAAAAATTAAGTTTTAGGTATTGTACAAACAATTTTCTTGACCATTTATACAACTTTGAAAATGAAGATTCGAGAATTTTGGCATAAGCTTTCAAACACCAAAATGATGGGGTGTGGGAAGGTGAATGAAGTTTTCCTGGGATTGGTGGTTTAGTTGGATATTTGAAAGGTTGGAGCAATTTGCATAAGCAAAAAAAAATGAGGAGGAGTAAGAAACTATGCCACATAAGGTTAACAAGCTCACCACGTATAAATTTCTGTTAATAATTTGATGTCAATTTAATGGTTGGACTAAAATAAAGCTAATTGATTATGTAAGAGGATTAAAATAGAATATTAAAATTTAGAAAGATCAAATGTTAAAAAAAATATATAATTAAGTCTTGTTAATAAGAAAATTGATCAGACATCGATTATAGTTATACCTTACAGCTTACAATGTCTCCCCATCGTCACATGGAGCAACCAGAGATACTCATTCTATATAAGCGTCTTTGCCTTTGTTTTGTTTTGAGCATCACCAGCCTCCAAAGTCCAAATCTTCTACCAATAATCGATACAATAATAAAAACTCACTCAACATAATAATTTTATAAAAAAATTAAATTAAGTATTTTCACAATTAGATAATTTATTTTCTATTAAAATATTAGCTTTGAGATTTAAAAAACTATAATCTAAAATAAAAACACTTAGAGAATTTGAACTTGCATAAAATTACCTTGAAACTAGATTGGGTAAGCCTACCTTTTTCTCTCAATCGTGTAGCACTTCCTCTATCCCATCTTGGTTTTCTAATCTACCAACAACTTGTACCATAGAAATCAAGCAATAGCTATGATGTTTAGCAATAGCAAAGAAAATAGCTTGTGATGAAACTAATAACGATTTCATTTTGGAGGTTATGAAATTGATTGGGGACATTAAGTGTGAATGCTCAAAATCTTTCGACCTTTAAAGTCTTTGCTTCACAATATTACACGAATGCAATACATGGTTGTTTTAATTTTTAATTTTTAACTTTTAATATGATTTCATGAATTTCATCCCATGTGTTGGTGTGGAAGCTTTCAAAATTTGCAAGAGATATTGTAAGGAATTAGAATGAGAAACTCAAATCAAAGCAAATGAAGAATTGTTGACTAAATTTAATCTAGTCGTTGATGAAGAAGCACCATTGCTTAAAATACTTAAATTTGTACTATAAAAGATCCTAGTTATTAAATTGTGTCTCATAAAAATATGTTTAATTGTGATTTGGTTGTTCTAAAATATGAATTGTTCAATTTTAATTTTTTTAATTTTAAAATAATAATTTTAATTCATATAAAATTTAATTTGATAGAATTTTTATCTAATTATGTTTTTTGGGTATTGAGGAAGGAGAAATAAAACTAACAAATTCCAGTTTTATGGGAAGAAGATCCTGAGGAGTATCTATCAAAACTAGCAAACCTCTAGAAATCGAATGACCAACATTGGCCTTGAAGTCAGTAGCTTCATTCCTCTCACCCCAGACATGAGAAATTTCCACTCTCCAAGGACGATGCAATAACTCCGTAATAGCATTCACCAAAGATGCTAAGGGATGGGAATGATAGCAACTAAAACTTCTCAGTTGGAATCAGTGACTGCCGTAGAAACCAATAAAAATAAGAAGTTAAAATATCCTATCTTATAGTAGATGAATCTATGTTGATCTACAAGGACTAGTGATATATCTAATGTATGAAATTAAATGATAGGAGGGTTTGATAACTAACTATTCAAAACATGAAATTAGATGATTAACAGAAACATGAGCAAGACAATTAAATGTGTAAGGGGAAGCCAAGTAAGAAAGTTTAAATCCAAAGGGCTCTTATATTCAATTCAGTAATTAATCATAGAAACGAAAGTATCATTCCCTCTTCACTTAGGCAAGAATCAAATTAGGTTGAATACCTTAACTAATTCTTATTAACTTCTCTTTAATTTCATTAACTGAGCCCAATATCCAAATTAACCCTTATTGTTGAATTAATTAGAGTTTAGCACTCCAACTAACTCAACAATAACATTAGGAACAAAAAAAAAATCAAGATTGATTAACAATCTCACCCCAGTAGCAAATTCATTAATCACCCTATATTTCTAAAAAATAATTGACCAGCATCAATGCACAATAAAAAAAACCCTACTCCTAAACAAGCCAAACAGTCATAAACAACTTTGATTACAAAAGTTTAGTTAGCAGTAAATTATGATGAACAATTAATTAATAGGTCCTATTAATTAATCATCCAAATTAATTAATTCCATTAAATTAGAGAAACAATGAAATCAAATTGGGAACAAATCAACAATGGAAAAAGTCTTACAATCAATAAGAGAATTGTAGCAAAATTTCCCTTAGATTGAAAGAAAAGATTAGCTACATATTACAAAAGAAATAAAAATAAAAATAAAAGAGAAAAGAAGACCTAAAAGGAACAGGTTTTCTTCCCTAGGAAAGCTCATCTATTATTACAAAATGAGAAATGAAAAGGTTCAAGAAGACAATTGATTTCACATTTTTATATTCTACACCTCTCCTATCACTTTGTCTACTGATTAAGGTTAGATAGAGGCACAATTAAACTTAAGTCTCTTCATAGAACTTTTATCCCTATCTTTTAGCAACCCAATGGCATTAACCTTGCCTAAAAATTTGATTCCTATCTCAATGTATGGGCTAAAAAATTGAAATAGCTTTTTTAGAGTAGTCTAACCTGTAACAGAGTCTGTCACTTGGATTAAACTTAATCAAAACGGTATATTTTGACCATAAGCCCTCATGAAAGTGGTAGAAGTGAATCTTAGCTATTCAATGGACTTGAGTTTGCACCAAAATGAGATCTAAAGTTCTAAATATGGTGAAAGTACCGATACTAGTTTTGGGTTAACTAGTTAGCACTTTGTTTTGGCTTCTGGGTTGAATTCAACCCTCTAAACAAGTGAACAAGGCTTGGGACTCTTCATGGCATTTGTAGAGATTCCTCTTAGATTTCCAAAGATATAAGAATCACCTAAAAATGAAGTCTAGAATTCAAGATACAACTAAAAACCTAAAATAGTGTTAAATTACTAAATTAATCTAATTAACTTCCAAAACTAACCAAATCAAGAAACCAATCAAAAGTATCCAATTTAGCATAAAATCATGACAAAATACTAAGTATAGAAGGGATATAAAATGTGTATAAACTATATTCATCAACCAGTCAATAGAGATGGGTTGTGTGCGATGGCCGAATGCCAAGGCAAAAAATAGGGTCAATGATGCACGATAAAAATGGTTTGTCAAGTACACTTTGACACTTAAGTAACTTCTGAAAGCAAAATTTCACTAAGTAGAATGAAAGTGTATGAGTTAATAAGCTACCTGGTCGCCTTTTATAAACATTAATCACATCTTTGGTCATGGTTTTGGACAAATGACAAACAACCATATGTCAGTGATTTGAGCGAGACTTTTGTCTCGTACAGTTAAGGAAGCAATCACACTATTTGTGCATGATTTTAAGTGTGTCAATTTGTTATGGACCATTAATGGGCTACTTTGTCAAATATGGACCTAACTGCCATGCTCTAATTAAGTCAATTAACTTGTTATCAATTTATGGCCTTATTAATTAACTATGGTCTTGCATAACCATAAGCTATTATTTCTAAGTGGCTCACTCTTGTTGTGGGGTTTGAGCTTACCTAACTTACTATGACCCAATTGTTAGACCATGACCTTACTTCAGATGGTATGCTTGTTATGAGTCTAGGTTGATCGACCTGCCTATTAAGCTAACCGACTAGCGATAGTCCATTAGTTATTCATTTAGGATATGTTATTTGCCTCCTCGCCTTTTTGCGTCATCACTTCACGTATAAAACATTTCACCTACCTTGTGCCGACTAGTTGAACAACTGTCATATGCACTAATCATTATGCTTATGTTCCTGACACATAACCTTAGCCTTAAATGTCTTATATCTATATGGATCATGATCTCGATCATCCATCTTGGTTTATCTCAACCATTAGATTAGCTTTACAATTTCTTTAAATAGCCTAGAAGTTTTTCAAAAAGTATTTTTGCCTCCTTCATTTTTTAGAGACATTTTGCCCTCTCCCATGCTTTTGTACTTTTTCTTGCGTTCCTGACAACTAAGGTTCCTCATCTTCAGCTATGATCTTCTTTCCACCACTTTTTATTCCTCTTTTTTCTTTGCAATTTCACAATTTCTGTGTGAAGATTATGCTTATAACTTTTACTTTCATTTTGCCTTTTATTGTGTTTCTACCATTTATATTAATAATGCTTGTTGTTCTTGCCCTAATATTGTGTTTCTATCAACTTTGCTTGATTTTTGGGTTTTTGGTGATTCTAACTTCTTGTTTATTTTCACATTTTTTCCTTGTTTCCTTTTAGGAAAATCTTCAAAACTTCTGACTCTTCCTATTCCTTCTTTTCCTTCGCCAATCATTGCTCTTGTTCAGTAGGCTTACTACCATCTTTTCTCTTTCATTGCTTGACCTAATCTTTTACTTTTTTTTCTTGCTTTTTGCTTGTGGAGTCTTAACTTTTTAACTTTTTTGTTTTCGTGTATAGAAGGTCAAGAAACCCTATTGATTTGTTATCTAATTTTGAGTTCTCGTTGTCCTCGAGTCTTGGGGAGTGTTATTTTGAAAATATTACTTTGTGATTTGCTTGACTAGTCCATGTTATAATGGTTGAATGGTCACGAGATAGTAATGGAGCTCATTTGATCAATACTGCTTTGAATAACCTAAAATGGATCCACCTAAATGTAAAAATAGTTCCCCCTTACTTCGAGTGGTGAGATCCAGTACCATAAAGGAGTTGGAAAAGATTCACATTATTGATAAGTCTATTGAGGGAATCTTTTTTTCCCTGTAGAAGCTAGCAAGCATTCTTGCAAATATGATACAACTTCTTTTGTCATGTTTTATAGGGACATTGTTAACCATCTCTATGTTTCACCATCATTCACCATTTTCCAACAGAATGTGCTTTGAAAACTTAACATTTGCCCTTTTCAGCTCAACTGGAATGCTTGGGCTTTCCTTGTTTGTTTCGAAGTAATATGCATTCGAATAAGCTAAGATCCTAATATGAACACTTTCCTACTTTTCTTCACCTATTCCTAATAGAAGCCTAAAGGATGGGTTCACTTTACCCAATGACTGGACCATATGATTTTTGGAAAAATGTTCACTAGCAGTCAAACCTAGAAGAACTTGTTCTTCAAGGTCTGTATCATTGATGGGTTTCACCCTATATTTCTTCATGAGGATAAGGAACTTTATCTCATAAAATGGTCATTACCCGCTCGACAACCTAAGAACTACCCATTTAAGGATCACTTGTCCAACAAGCAAGACTTGATCCTTTATTTGTTGGCATTGGATCTGTTTAACACTTAAGATATTCTTTGTATGTTCCTTTTTCATGTTACGTTGTCATTTTTAATTATCTTTCTATATGCTAACTTGTGTTTTCTCATTTTCAAGTTCTTAGCTTAATAATGAAGTCTTTGAAATTCACTACTCAAAAGTGGACCCTTTAAAACTTGAAGAAATTTATTCTTGTGCTTTGGCCTAACATAAGTCAATCATTTTGCCAGTCACTTGGATTACTATTACTTCAGAGTTGAGCTTAAAGGTCACTAGTGCTCGACCATCTCTAAAGCTTTCTAAGATGTCCCAAAGGTGCTATAAGACTTTACCTTCCCTTAAGCATACCTGTAGTTAGAGGGACACTTCTACAAATAAGGTGACAACTTAAATCAATTGATGGTGCCAAATGAACTCCTTAATTAGAACCAGTTGATAGAGATCGATTATGTATAGTGGTGAAATGCCCTACACAAAGAACAGAGTTAGTGGTGCACATCGACAATGGTTCATCAAGCACACTTTAATGCTCAAGTAAGTTCTGAAAGCAGAGTTTTAGTGAGAAGAATGAGAGCATATGAATTAGTGACCTACCTGGTGGCCTTTTATGGGCATCAATCATATATTTCATCATACTTATGGACAAATGATGAATGACCTCATGTTAGTGACGTATTATTAGCATCATGAGTGAGATTCTCATAGGCACAGTTGGGGATGCAGCCACACCATTCATGCACAGTCTTGAGTGTTTCAGCTTGTTATGGACTTTTAAGGGCTGCTTTGTCAAACATGGGCCTAGTTGCCATGCTTTGGTTAATTTGATCACCTTGCTATCAATTTAAGGCCTTATCGATCAATTATGGTCTCTACAACCTTAGACTATTACTTCTAAATGGCTTGCCCTTGTTGTGGGGTTTGGGCTTACCTACCATACTATGGCCCATTCATTTAACAATGGCCTTACTTCAAATGATCTACTTGTTATGGACCATGGCCTTTGGGATTACTTGCCTGTCAGACCAGTCGACTAACCACAATCCAATGGTGTTTCATTTTGGGTTGTGTTAGCAACCTTCTAGACCAAGACACATAATAACAATACAATCAACCTCTACCATGACTTTTTTACATCCAAAATCCTAAGCCATAAGCAACCTATAATACACTCCCAATAGCTTAGAGAAATCCCCAAGATTATAGATGAAGTATTTGACAAAGCACCTGAAAATCTTATAAAACACCCCCACAACTAACCTAGTTGGTAGACTAAATCATTGATCCATCAATATTCAATTTATACTAATCAGGTAGAGGTGGATCCTTACCCACAAGGCATTTTGACTTCCAAGAATCATTTGAAAGACTAACCTTAGTTTGAAGAAATGCATTAGCATGGCTATTAAGAAAGGCTTGTTATTAGGCATGATTATTAGTTCCCTAATTTCTATTATATTTCTTATTTTGTTAGGACTTGTTATTATAATAAGACTCTATTTTACTGTTGTAATTTATTATTAGATATAATTATATATGTTGTGCCTAATCTAGTTTTGTGGTTTGGCTTTGCACTCTCTATTTTTGTTCTCTCTTTCTCAATAATATGGTATCAAAAGCAACTTGAATCCTAAGGCAACAACAACATAGTTTACGCTTTCTATTTTCTTTTATTCCTCCTAAATTCCAACTTTTCTTCTTTGAAAATATCTAAAGGTCTAATTGACTCTTAGTTTCTCCCCTTCTTCCTATCTTCTTTATTGTGCAACTTAAGAGTTGGTTATTGGCTGATGAATCAAGGCAATCCAAGGGAGGATCGTGGTGAGTTTAGGTGAAAGTTAAAGATGTCTCACATAAGAAAGGGTAGTGAAAAATTTTGGTGATCTGGGTACTATCAGGCTAATAAGATTTTGCTACCAAACAAGTTTAAATATTTTATTTTCAAAATGTTCTTATTATAGTTTGTTAAGGACAAAGTATGGTAATTTGTGTATGGTTAAATAGTTTAAAATTTTCTATAATCCAAGCTATCATATTCTATTTGAGGGAATTTTCTTGTTTAAGTCAATTTTAGAGGTTATTCTATCTTATTTTCTTATCTTTGGCTAATGAAGAGAAACTAGTTGTTGAGGTTATCTCTTCAAACATAAAAGTTACATATGGAAGATTGAACAACATGAATTATGTGTCATGAAAGGGATTATTAAATGTCATATGTCTTGTAATGACATGAGAACCCATCTGATTGATGATCCACCCAAGAAGGGTAATGAAAAGTGGTTAAAGCAAGATAATAGGCTTCTTAATCAAATTCTAAATTCAATGGAAGATCATGTACAAGATCTAGTAAGGTTGGACATTAATCTATGGTAAAATAATTGTGGGAATAACTAGAGTCATGTTATGCTAGCAAATAAAATTTGTTTAATGTTTATGACTTGTTATCTGGACTATATTGAGCTACACAAAATGAGAGAACCTTGCTTTAGTATTACATAGATGTTACACAAATATTTCAAGAGATGAAGTAATTAAATGTAAGAATCATGAGAAAAAAATAATTGTGCAATGCTTTTTGGCTAGGATAGATTCAGAGTATGAAGTTGCTCATACTCAACTACTTACAGAAACAAAGTTTTTTTCATTACCTGAGGTATATTCTAGGCTACAAAGGGTGTGAAAGGATTCTATAAAGGATATTTCTAGTAGGTCCATTCCTAGAGATTTCATTGTCTTAGTAAGTTCCAATTCAAGAACTGAAAGTACCTAGGGTGATAGTAGTAGCACCAGAGGTGGGAGAGATGGTGGTACAGATGGACCATATACTTGTTTTCACTATGGTGAGATGGGCAATTTGAAGAAATGTTGTTGAAAGTTACATGGGAAGCCATTATAATTTCAAAAATTTACTAATGTTACTACTCAAGAAGGGTTGTTACCCACACCTACTCTTATTAGAGTAACATCTAGAGATTTAGTGATTGTTTCTGTTCTAGTTGATGAGTATATACATTATATATAGTTTCAAGCTTCTTAACAGCCCACTACTTCTGCTACTTCTATTTTTGTTCAAATAGGTAACCCCACAACTTACCTTCCCACCACTTATCATGGTCGGGTCATATACTCAGGTGCCATTGATCACATGATAGGAAATACAAGTATTTTATCTAGATTCAGCCTTTCCCCTAAGTTACCTTTTGTCACACTAGCAATTAGATCTTCTTCTCCTATTATAGGCAGTGGTACTACGCAACTTACTAGCTCTTTGTCTCTACCTTTTGTCATATGTCTACCTAACTTTCCTTTTAATCTTTTATTTGTCAACAAAATTACTAAAACTTTAACTATGGTGTTTGTTTCTTCTTTGATCATTTTGTATTTTAAGATATGGGGACAAAAAGGGTTGTGGGCAATGGTTGTAAGTTAGGAGGCTTATATTTATTAGATACACCTTTTGATCCAATGCCGCAGTCGATCACTTATACTAGTGTCACTGCCTCTTTTGTTCTTCAGATTCATAGTCATTTTGGTCATCAATTGCTTCACATTTTTAATAAACATTATCCAAGTGTGAAGTTAGTGTTTACTTTAGATTGTGAGTCATGCTAGTTAGCAGAACATCATAAAGTCTCTTATTTATCTAAGGGAAAATAAATATGTTGCATCCTTTTTAAAAATAATTCATTAAGATATTTGGGGTCCTTATTTAGTAATTCTAATATCTGGTATCTATTATTTTGTGACATTTGTTGATTACTATTCTTATGTCACTTGGTTATATCTTATGAAAAATCAATTTGAATTATTTTCTATATTCTTTTATTTTTATGCTAAAATAAGAACCCAACCTAATTCAAGTCAAATATTCGTATTCTAAGAAGTGATATTGCTAAAGAGTTTTTCTCTACTATTTTCTCTTATTTCTTGTCTTAGTAAGACATAATTCATTAATTTTCATATGTTGTAGTCCCTCAATAAAATGGAGTTGTTGAATGAAAAAATAGACATTTGTTGGATATGACAAGAGTTCTTTTATTTCATATAAAAGTGCGCAAGGTATTTTGAGTAGATGCAACTGCTACTGCATGCCATTTAATTAATTGTATGCCATCTTTTGATCAAATTCCTTACTCATTGTTATTTTCTTCTTATACATTATTTGGTATTCTAATCCATGTGTTTGGTTGTACTGGTTTTGTAGGATGTTCAACTTCATGTGTCTAAACTTGATCTTAAAGCTTTGAAATGTGTATTTGTTATGTATTCTTATTTTCAAAAAGAGTATTTTTGTTTTTCACCTGATTTGAGTTGATAGGAGTTTTAGATGATGTTACATGTTTTGAATCCAAGTCTTTCTTTGATATGTTTACTTTTATGTTTGTTGCTCATGTTTCTCCTTTGATATAGTCTAAGGATGATTTTCTTGTTTACACTTTTACTCTTAAGGTTACATGACCACCTATAACATAAGCTTATACTCGATGTTCTCAATAATAGAACATGGTCACTATCCCTAAGCATAACTCTCATCCCTGACCATCTTTGGCTTAAGATTCACTTCATTTGCCTCTACAGCTGCCACCACTCTCTAATACAAGTTTAGAACTTCCTATAGCTCTTAGAAAAGGTGAGTGGTCATGCACTTATCCTATATATTCTTGTGTCATATAATAATTAATCACCTCCCTATTAACCTTTTGTGGACTATTTTGATTTGTAATAGTTGTTAAAGTATGTTCTTTTCCTAGTTGGAGTATTTCAATGGAAGAGGAGATGAATGCTCTAGAACACTTGGAACTTGGTCTCTTTACCTTTAAGAATGAAGGCAATTGGTTATAAGTGGATCTTTACAATGAAAATTAACCTTGGTGGTTTTGTTGCTAGGCTAAAAGCACATAGTTGATAAGGGGTATGTTTAAACATATGGTGTTGATTATTCTAAGACTTTCTCTCCTATCGCTGAACTTGCCTCATATGTCTCCTTTGCACTAAGTATGTCATGCTATGTAAGTAGCTAGATATCTCCTTTGCATTGAGTGCCACTAGTAGATATCAAGCCAATCCAAGTGAAAGACATTAGAGTACAGTCAAGACCTTCCTTAAATATTTAAGAAGAACTAAAGATGTGTTTCTTATATATGGAGGAAACCCTAATTTTAGAATAAAAGGTTTCACAGATGCAAGCTTTCAGTCCAATTAGGATGATTACAAATCACAGTTAGGATTTATATTCACTTTTAATGGAGGTGTAGTATGTTGGAAAAGTTCCAAGCAAGATACCACAATAGATTCCATAATTGAAGTTAAGTACATTACTGCTTCAAAAGTGGCAAAGGAAGTTGTTTGGATAAAGAAGTTTATAACTAAACAAGGGGTGGATTCTAACATTGTTAATCCAATAAAAATCTATTGTTATAACAATGAAGCCATAACACAAGCTAAGGAATTGATCTCATTAAAGATCCAAACATGTCATGAGGCATTACCATTTGATCAAAGAGATCATAGAGCACAATGAAATAAGAA
The DNA here is from genome assembly GCA_026873985.1 of Saraca asoca. Classification (NCBI taxonomy): domain Eukaryota; kingdom Viridiplantae; phylum Streptophyta; class Magnoliopsida; order Fabales; family Fabaceae; genus Saraca; species Saraca asoca. The sequence continues at coordinate 9,400 of JANHAO010004905.1, read as the reverse complement.
TAGAATGGATTCCTATAGATGACAATGTAGTTAATCCCCTTACTAAGGCTCCATCTTAATAGAAGCTTGATTGTCATTTAGAAAGAATTAGGACTAGATATTAGACCGACTAGCTCTAAGTCATATGGGAGATTTTTAATATAGATGCCCTGGAGACAATCGATTGTAATGGCATGGATACTACATATCTTAGCATATTTAATAAATATGATGTTTTGGCCTCTTTATCAATTTAGTTATATATATAGATGTTTTGGTATATGTATGTTATATTGGATAAATTCCTTGAAATATAATTGTGTATAAATAAATTACAATTGGTATTGTAATTATAATATAATATACATATAATTACAATTTCTAAATATCCCTGGTTTGAATAATTGAAAAAATAGGATTTTGATTATTCATGAGTAAACCAACATATGTTATGTCACATTCTTCTAAAAGAATGCATTGATCACATAAATTGTTTAATATGTCAATATCGAGATGAGACATATAGGTATATGTTATGAAACAAATGATTGAATTGATTCACCATAAGAAACCATATGGAATGTTACCATGTGTCAATAAACTTCTCAAGTGAAAAGTGGTGTAAGTAATCCCTAGACTTGACATCAATATAGTATCTTATGTATGGAATTATGTACTTTGATTTTATTCTAAACTTGCACTCTTAAAAAGTATATACGAATAATTTTGGGTGCACCTTGAAGTGCATAAAGGTAGTGATTGATCAAGAAAGAATTCATCCTCCTTGATAACAAGGAAAGATATTCAAAAGATATTCTAATACTTGTGCTATGATCAAAGTCATAGGCCTATGTATAGATGATACATAAAAGAAGTTTTATATATAATTAATTATCAATACATAAAAGGAATTTTATGTATGAACAATTACAAGATAGCATATAGTCAAACATACACCTAAAATTGGATGTTCATATTAGGGTTAATAGCTAAACCATGCCCTAAGTCCAATTTGAATATTAAGAAATGAAGGGATTGAATTACACACTAACATCTTATCACAAAAGGTTTTGATTTTCACAAATCTATTCTTGGTATTTGGGTGGTCATGATGCTTTGCAGAAACCAATCATAATCCATGAATTTATTTGAACAATTTGGGGAAAATTGTGTTTGAATTAAAAGAATTTTTAATTCAATTAAGTTTTTAGAAGCCTATAAATAAATTCATTATCAATATGCATAAAAAATTGCTTATTGAATACATTGTGAAAGACATTCTATACATTGAACAAATAAGTATGGAAAAAAGAGATCACCTTGACGAATATCGCGAGAAGGACAAAATTCATCTGTTGGAGAACCATTCCATAAAATTTTCATGATAGTAAAGGACACACATTGCTTAGTCAAATCAATTAAGGAAACTTCCAACCCTACATCAACAAGCGCATCTTATAGAAACTCCTATCTTAGCCTATTTTTTCTTTTTTTTCAACCTTTTAGAGTGAATGATTCACTGTGCCACTATAATATTATCCAAGCTATTCCTCCCTTTTAAAAAACTACATTGAAATGGAGCAATAATCTTGGCCATAATATTTCAAAGCCAAGAAGCCACAATTTTTGTTATCACCTTATTTGCCCCATTATAGAGATTAATCGAACGAAAATTTCTTATTGTTAAAGGAGCATCAACTTTCAGAATTAAAACAATTAAGAGTATCATTAAAACACAACTAATCATGTAGGACATTGAAAAAATGCTGAACCATTTCATACACAGATTCGCCTATCACATCCCATTGACTTTTGTCTATGAAAGGACCCATTTAAAAAGTTGCATTTTTAATTTCCTCAATTAGAGCCCATGTAACATGGAATGGTTCGGTGCATCCAGCTTAGGAATTTTACCTCTGGAGAGGAAGTTGCCAAAACCCATCTACTTCATAATTCTTGAAAAAAATTGAAGGCTATGGAATGTAAGGCTTCATTATCATACACCCAAATTCCCTCATCATTTTAAAGAGCATCAATTCTATTTTTTTTTCATTCTAAAAATTGTTAAAGCATGGAAGAATCTTGTATTACTATCCCTGTAAATCAACCATTTGCACTGAGATTTTTGAAACCAAAAGGCTTCTTCCTCCAATATAATATTCTCATAAACCTTCCATAAGTCTTTTTGTAGGTGAAATAAAAAATAATTATAATTATGATGGATCTTGTTTTGATTACCTTGCAATTAATCTCTTCTATAACCTTCTTTTACATTTAAAAATGTTACCATAAGTTGAGATAGTGTTTGATTCAAGAAATCATACATTCTTAAGAATTTTAATATATCTAGAAATATGATTCTCAGGAATATAATTAATGGGAATATCACATTACCATATTTAGTTCAATTAAAAAAATTTCTAGGAATGTTATAATATTATATTTTAATTAATTTATATATTTTTAATAATATTATTAAATTATAAAAAATATCTGCACTAAAAATTAAGTGATCAACACTAGAAAATTGATTGGTCAAGAGTGGTACACATTAATTAATGATGATAGATGATGGTCGGCAATGGTCAATAGCGATGGGTGTTAGTTAATGGAAGTAGGTTGTAACATCCCGAATTTTTTAAAATGAATTTTGATAACAAAATGAATTTTCAAAAAATTTAAAAAGGGTAACTTTGAAAAATTTGAGAATTGGAACTTGAAATTTTGAGATACAAAGTGTTCAAACATAGTGGAAAAAGATTTTATGAATAATAGGAATATTTAAAAGTGAAAGTTCTCAACACGGATGCTCATGGAACAAAAATTATGTTTCCAGATTTTAATATTTGAAAAAACTTTAGAAAAATTGAAACTAGGGATATGAGTGCCCAGTGAGTGTAAACTTATATTTATTACAAAGGTAATTAATTTAACTAATTTGCATCAAAATTTCATGGCTATTGGTGATTGATGAGCATGTTGACTTTGAAGTGAAGAAATTGGCAAAGTTACCAAACAAGAAAAAAAATTACAAAACTTGTTAAAGAAGAAGTCAAAGGGAATTAACCAAATTCATTTTTCCATTTTTGCCGCTTAAAAGGTGGTTGCCCTCTCTCTTTAAACCCATTCCTGGTTGCTTCATGCAACCTTTCATCTTCTTCTCTAAGTATACTCTCTCTACAAGCTCTCCTTCTCTCTTCAGGTAATCCTTCATCCTTCCATGTAAATTTCTTATATTTTTACAGTTGATTCCTCTCTTCTTCCTCTTCAATTTGACAATAAAATCTTGTTGATTCATGAAATAAAAGATGAGTTATGAATTTTTGAAATCTACTATCACTATTTAACCCATGAATGAATATGATCTTTTATTTTGTTTTAGAACTTGAATCTATTAGATATAGCTTGTTTTTGTTAAATGGAATCATAATCTAATCATATATGATTAGTTGAAGAGGAAAAATCCTTGGAAAATCTAAAAGTTAATAAGCTCTTCTTCTATGTTCTTGAAGAATAATAAAGATATTTGTGAAATCTATTTAATATATTTGTTCTAGCTACTAAGGTGAGTAATCCTTACCTTTCTTGTGAATTATGATGTGCTCTTGCTTGTGATTTATTGATTAGTTGATGCAAATGGATAAGATGAACTTTTGGTAGCCAAATTTGAGGTTGAATGGAACTATTGAGATGTTGTTTAGTTTACTATGGAAATAGCTAAGTTATAAGCTTAATTAAACTTTCAAAACATGTTGAAATGATTTTCAGTAGAAGGTTGAATATAAGGTTGCTTCCCTTATTTTTTTGCTATTTTCATGTAAAATCTACTTGTATGAGTCAAATTTGTTATTTTTTTGCTCATACGATTCGACTCAAATTTTGAACTAAATTTGTACGATTTGAATTAATATTTCCTATTCTGTTTTTCAATTCTAATCGCAATTCGAGTGTGTTTAAATTTGGACTTCCTAAAAATTTTCAAAATTTAGTGAGCAAACTCATATTTTTAGCTAAATTTTCTCAATTTTACTTGAAGTTCCTCAGTGATTTTGATTGCAATTTTGCTAGAATTTCAAACCTAATTCTGCTTGCAATTCTAATTGTATCTCCAAAAATTTTCCACTCTTTTCAATTTAAACTTCTTCCTATTTAAAAATTATTTTATTTCTTTGGGTCGAAACTTATGTAAGATACAATTAAGTTTGAATATTCTTTAAGAATTGGCCTTTGATAAATAATGACAATGATATGTGATATATGTGATGAATATGATATAAGATATATGCGAATGATAGATGATGTGATAATGTGATGAAAATGATGCTATTAAGATACTTGAAAATTCCCCCATAAAATATGGGATGGTAAGTGATGAATGACTGTGATTATGGAAATGCAATTACTATGAGTGGCATTATGTTATGAAGTTTGATAACGCATACAAAATATTGTAAAGTATGTGATGATTGCTGTTGGCATTATAATCATTGTAAATGATTATATAGTGTAAAACTTGTTTATGTATATAAAACACGGTATGAGATACAATGTTATGAATGATATGAGAATGATGAGATGTGGCAGGAAATAATGAACCAAATCCTAAATCTGCACATTCTAAATGACAGTGGGGCATAAGGCATGTGCTGGTGTGATAAGACAGGGTTTGTGCAAGTTATGGCTGGAACAAAGTAACAAGGAGGTTTACATTGCTATTCTTATTATGTTGTTTATTGGAATTGTTATTCAAATACATTGAAATGTGATAAAATATGACTTGAATATGTGACTTGGTTATTAACAACCTAAAACTATATGAGTAATCTGATTTATAACTGTTATTCTAAGAAATTCTGAAGGAAGATTTAATGTGGTAAGACAAGGTGATATAAACTCATGTGATGACTGAGTCCTGTGAAATGCTAGAAAATAATATAGTACTGTAAATGAACATATAATGATTGATGAGAATGGCTTGTGGCCATGAGAAAATCATGATTCTTTATAGTGTGACAATTTAAAATGTATTATGATATTACTTAGAAGTTGATTCCTTGGGTGTTTATGATGTGTTGGTTAATTCTGGTATGAGTTATGCTTTTTGAAGACCTAATGTTTATGTGTTTGATTACATGTTGATGAATTCATAAGTTCGATATGGATTTATTTCACTAAGCTCCAGACTCACTCTTCTGTGGATTATTTTTCAAATTTTCAAGAATTTGCTGTTAATCCACCTCCAAAAAGTAAGGATAGGTGAAAACTTCCTGAAAGTCTCTACTGATGTAAATACCATCATAATAAATAGTCCTTTAGGAGTGTATGTATATTATGAGCTTGTTGAGAGCTTGTTGAACAAGAGTCTAAATGGGCATGTGCCATGGTTGGCAATGCATCTGTATATTATAAAAACATATTATATATCAATGATTCTCTTTTCATCTATAAGTTTGCCCTATTAATCATTCGAATTTAAGTATATAAGAGTGGGAAATGTTGAAACAAGTATGAGTAGAAATGAATAATAAAGACAGGTTAAATGCTAGTGATTATCAATCAAAGATTTATATTCACCCTGGTCATAAGCAAGAGTTTCAGTCGTGACATGGGTGGTGTGGGCGATGGTTAATCATGGTAAGTGATAGTAGACGGTGGTCAATCATTGTGGCAGGTTGTGAATAGTGGTCAATGATAGTAAATAGTGATGGATGATAGTCAATAGCGATATGTGGTAGTGAGTGACAATCACTGATGATGATTAATGGTGAGAGGTAGTCGATAACAGTAGATAGTGGTGGCAGTAGTTCGTGGAAGGTGGTCAATGGTAGTGGGTGGTTGTGAATGGAGGCCAAGGGTGGTGAGTGGTGGTTAGTAGCAGTGAGTAGTAGGAGTAGTGGATGATAGTCAATAACGATGGATAGTGATGGGAGGTGGTCAACAATTGTGGGTGGTGGTAGTTTGAAGTGGTAAAACAATAATGAAAGGGTGAATGAAATAATCTTTTTATATGACTAAAACATTCCCATAGAAATATTTTGTGAGAATATTGGGTTAAAAACATATTCTTGAATAAATTTTTCTAAATTTTGAACTAAATATAGGAATTTAACATTTTCTTAAAGCATTCCCCAAAATGTGAGAAAAATTTTGCAAACTAAATATCATGTAAAGGATTAAATAGGAAGAGGGAGGGGCTAATCCTAAGACCAAGCAGATTTAACAAAGTAAAATCCTCATGCAACAACCAAGATGCCAAAAAACAAAAAAGGTGAAGAGAATAATATTTGCTTTCAGAAGACCAAAACTTGACCCAAATCAGGCAATGGTCTCAATTAAAACGGGGCAGATTGAAAACTTACGCGTCCTTGAATTTTTGCCTCCATTCCAAATTATTGTTTATTCCAAATTGTCTTATCGATTTTACTCTGTTTCACCTTGCTTTTTATAATATAATTGTCTTTTGGTTCATGTGAAATAAAATAAAATGAATCAAAATTTGTTGAGAAGCTATGTTTATTAATGGACAGATTATATTAACAATTATCTAATTGTATCAGTGATTAACTAATAATTGATTGTATTAGTTATTTATATAAAAATATTTGTTAAAATTAATTATTTATATATAAAATAATATATAAGGACACAAATATATTTTATGATTTATATAAGTATTCTTTTACTTTAATAACATTTTAAATTTTTATATATTAGTTATCAGATTAAATTTTCATCTAAAAAATGTATTATTATAATTTATTATTGATTAAATTTTCCTTTTAAAATAACTAATTATAATTTATTATATTTTTTAAGAAATAAATAATTATAATTTATATGTATTAAATTTTCTTTTAAAAAATAAATAATTATAACTTATTATATTTATCAGATTTTCTTTTAAAAATAGATAATTTTATATGAAAAATTAGTTTACAACTTGTAATATTAAAAAAATTGAAATTATTATTATTATCATTAATTGATAGAGACATAATTAAATATATTAGTTAGGGGTAATTGTATTTTTTACACATTAAATGCAAATACGATGAAACAAAATATTGAATTTCTCATCTTTTTGTAATTGGTCAATATGCTAACTCAAACTGTTATTCATCAAATAGTGAAATTAGCATGCTAACTTGATTGATCCGTTTGCTAAATGCTAATAAAAGAGTTATTTACCAAACATAATTAAATTTAAAAGATAATACAAATTGAAAAAAATATATATGAAAGCGTTGTTTGGGAACCAATAATTTAACCCTCAAGTTTTATATGAAACAAAACAAAAGTGGCAACCACTGTTTTTCCAAAACCTTAAATTAAAAAACTCTTACTCTCTTAGTATAGAAATTCCTTTGTTCTACATATGAAAGTTGTTCACTAAAATTTTGCTCAATTCACCACAAAAGACTTGAAATAAATTATAATTTTTAATTAAATTGTGTTAGTAATGAGAATTTATGATTTAACTAATATGAAAAGTAAGTATAATGGAAGGTCAATCAAATATCTAAAAATTTTATTATTACTAATTATTTATTTAATATTATCAATTAAGTTAAATTTTTGAAAAAGTTAAAAGCCGATTTTAAACTTGAGAGATGCAATTTAATTTTGAGAAATAATTCATTGGAGCATAGTGTACATTACTCTTTTATTATTAATTAATTTAAAAAAAATACTTGGATTTCTATTCAATTAATGAGGTGCATGTATTTTTTCTTTACAACTTAGTCGGTGCCATGGAACAACAAGAACACATGTTGGGATAGCAAAAATCTCAACAAATTTGAGAGAAAACCGTAAAACTTCGGGGTTCTAATGAAAGGCTTCCCTTCAACAAACTTTAAAGCACCTTTGATTCGAATGCAATAAAAGGGATATGAAAAAGAGAATAGCTAAAATTTATTTGACGAAGGTTATGAAATAAAAATGGTCATTCTATTACTAGCAATAGTATAGGTAGAAATAGAATTAGTTAGGTTTACATTTTACCTTAAATAAGACAAGTCTGTTTTATAAAGTATTGAGCTAAACATGTCTTATTAATTTATGTATAGTTAAATTCGGGTTCAGCTTGGTCTATTAAAGAAGTTTGACCTACCCTGTTATCCTATTTATATTTTATTAACACCAAAATCTGATCAATTGATCTGTGTTCAATATCACCCCAGACTGCAAGTTGAATATGAAAAAAAGTAGAAAAGAAAGACATTGGAAGAGAAGAAGAACAGAAGACACCAAGAGTTTTATCGTGGTTCGGCTAAAGCCAAGTTGGCCCCTACGTCCACAGTGATTTTGATTATCAATTGGCAGTTGTTTTTCAATGTTTGATTATAGTGGCAATGCTCACTCACTCTCAATTCCGATAGAGTTTCTGCATGCCAATTTTCTCTCTTTCTACAATGACCACCCCTTCTTATTTATAGAATGGGGAAGGGTTACAAATATAATTTTACAAGTAGCAGAATGATTATTTTCACTGTACCAGGCATTTAATGCTTGGCATCAGATAATTAATGCCAGGCAAATTATTGTCGAACTGCCGGGGGGCCAATGTGTCGATTTAGAGGCTAAGCTATCAATTAAAGATGTGTGCCCTTAATTGCTGACTGGACCCCATACATGCGTCCGGCTCACTAACCTTGCAACCTGGCGTTGTGTTGGTGGGCGAGGTAGAGGCTTTAGCTGGCCTCACTATACTTGCTTGGTTGCTCTCCTCAAGGATGGTTGGAGTGACAACCTTCTTACTAACCAGTTGAAGGGTCTTCCCAGTGAGATACGCTCCCAACCGTGACGTCGCTTAATGTCTTTAGCTCGTACCCAATGGCTTGGTATCCTCACTGAGCAATCTCGATCTCCAATTTATGCCTCTTACTGGACTTTGAGCGGCCCAATCCGTACTTTCTGGAAAATGCCCATAACATAAGCCCCCCAACTCTCAGCTCACTCTATGGGCTAGGAGTTGCAATTGGTAGTCAAAGTCTTCATTTGTAGTCTATAGGATGGATAGGTCTTCATGTTCAAACTGTTGTGTTGTCTTTTCAATCTTTCAGACTTTCATTTCCCTTGCTCTAGGCCATACTTCTCACTGTGCGTAATTTTTAGCCGTTGGCGTGGTGATCTCATTTTTTCTGGACCATCCAATCTAGAATAGCCAAATATCCTTTAGGTCATTCGATGAATCCACACTAGTTTATAAAGGCTGTGAGGCTCCTCTTACTTCTTTGTGAGATTGCCTGATGAATGCTTTAATTAAGCCCCCTATGCTCTTAGTAGCTTGGTTTCTGGTGAAGCTCTCTAGGGAGTGCATGATCTGTTGCAGAGGTTTTAGAGGCGTGAATGGCCTGTTGCATATGGCTTCCTTGCATAACTCTTCTTGTTGGCTCCTGGGAAGTCTTGTGTAGATCTC
>JANHAO010004904.1:0-23421 GCA_026873985.1 Saraca asoca | reverse complement strand
CCCAACGGGAAAAGGGCAAGATCAAATCAAGTTTCCGCTATATAAATTGTTTACCACATTTTTATTACCTGTTTGGGACCTACAACCCAAATGTATCCAAATTCAATTGAAACTTAATATTAATTTATCCCAAATGAAATTCAAAAATATGTGGCAGAGGTTTCATTGACTCCATATAGCAAAATGCAAAAGATTCCCACATGTCTCAAACTATTTGGAACTTTATGCACTGTTTGCTACACCTTTGTTGGACACACCTCCCCTAGAAACACCTTCCTTTGAAGCAATACCAGATCTAGGAACAACTATCAAATTAGGGGCAAAGCTTTCAACTCTTCATTACAATCAGCAAAGCTGGATGGTTGATCTTGAGCTTGTGTCTGTTCTTGAGTTTTTTGCAACAAATGACAACTCAAGTAACAAATAACAACTAAAGCAACAACAAATAAGAACAGAAGTAAAAGTAACTTCAATGTCTTGATTTTATTTTTTATTATTCATAAGCTTTCTGCAACAAATGACAATAAAAGCAATAACAAATAATGGTAGATGTTATAGGCATAAATTACCCTCTTTGCTTTCTATTCTAAGTATTGCTTGATGGCTTTATTTTAGGTAGATGCTACTACAGTAGAAGCAATTATCTCTCCTTATTTTTGAGACCTTATTGTAGGTGGTATCTGTGAAGGTTCCTAGCTTGGAGCAAGTTGTTAGCTTGGAGTGGGCTTTGCATATAATAGTGAGTTAAAATTAAAAATTACATAATAATAAGTTTTGGAACAAATTAAGGGATATATATGATTCATCATGTTCACCCCTTTTTTTCTTCCTTGAACAAGTACAATTGGGCAACCTCTTATGTTATGGCCTAGCTATCAACAATTACTACACTTTATAGTAGATGACCTCTTAGCTTTAGTAGATGTTGATCCTTCATCTTACTCTATTCTTCTACTCTTTCTCGACCTACCAAGTATTCTAGTTAATAGAAGTGGCTGCACTTTAATGTTCTCAAATGTGTTAAGGTCGGGTAATAGAGTATTAATGTTTAAGTTTGATTCTAAATACATTGAAAGGCTATAAAATCTATCACAATAATCTTCAATCTTGTCATGATTATGTACTATACAAGCAACTACATTTTTGTAAGGCAAGTTAGTAATAGCTCAGGCATTACACCCATAGATTCTCTCCTCTTAGTTTACAACAAATCTACTAAACCCATCTTGCACTTTAAATTGATTTCTACTAGCTGCAAACACTTTGCATAGTCGACCATCCTTAAAAGTGGTATTTAGTTCATCTACAATTCTTGGACCTATTATCTTACTCCATGTACAACCTTTTTGATATTTTCTATGAAAATTTCCCATAATCTCATGCCTTAAGCCATCTGCCAAAGTTAAAATAGGTCTATCCCTAAGTTTATAAATCCACTGATTAAAGGACTCGCACACTATTTTTTATGTAACGGCTCTTTATTCTTGGATCAAAAGTATACTTACTCCACCTATAAATTGGTATGTCCACCAAAGTTTTATGTGTCAGTCCTTCTATTTGCTTTAGCTTTCCGGTTATCTTGTTGAATAAAAAGGTGTTTTGTGTTGTGATAGCCATCCAAAAATACTCCCTTAGTACGGCTATTGCATGCTTTGCTTTAAATCTATTCAATAGATGCCTAGAACAAGGCCTTTGCCAAGCAGTTGGAAAAAACTGTCTCATAATATAAGGTATTCCTTATAAAATATAGTAAAATTTATTAAATTCAATCTTTTTATAGTATTTAATTTGAAAAACAAGCATGAAAACCAATACCTTTTGCATGACAGTCATAAAAGTGAATAGATTGTCTTCATTCCCAAGACTTATTGCCTCATGCAAACAATCTAAAAAAAACTATCTCATAGTAACCTTTGCTTTATATTTGTTCAATAGATGCCTAGAATAGTGCCTTTGCCAAATAGTTGGAAAAAACTATCTCATTGCATAAGGTATTCCTTACCTAATATAGTAAAATTTATTAAATTCAATTTTTTATAGTATTTAATTTGAAAAACAAGCATGAAAACCAGTACCTTCTACATGACACTCATAAAAGTGAATGGATTGTCTTCATTCCCAAGACTTATTGCCTCATGCAAACAATCTAAAAAAATAATGACTAATAGTCCTTGTTCTTTTTCTCAACAACCATGAAGGAAATAGATAATAGACTCTTGTTTGCATCAAATGAAATTGTTGCAAGGAGAACTCCCACATGAAGGCCTTTTATATGGCATCCATCTAAACCTATGAATGGCTTGCAACCCTTTAAGAAGCATTGTTTACAAGCATCTAATCACATAAATAGTCTTTTAAATCTAAGAACTTTATCCATGTTAATTTAAAGTCAGTAATTTATCTTCACAACACCATTAGGATTTTTTTCTTATAGCATCCTAGCATAATTATGTATTTTCTTGAAGCGATTTGCATGCTTCCTCTTAGTCTTTTCTATTGCCTTTCTTCTTACTCTATATAGTTGCATTGGATATGGTTGAACTCCACAATTGTTGTTCAACTCATTGGACATTAATTTATAACTCATATGAGGATTAACTTTTCATGAACTCTCCAGCTTCTCAACTATCCAAGTTGATGTTACATTAGTCTTAATGGATGTCTTGATGCAAGTGTGCTCACTTTTGTAACTCATAATCATATATAGGTAGTGCCATCAGGTAGTGGAAAAGCATGGATCCTCCATGGACATCCATGTGCAACACATATGACAATAACTCATGCCTTCTCATTTTTCACTTTTATAATATCAAAGTGCTCTTGAATTATGTAGTGTTGTAGAACTTTTCTATAATCATACACATCTACAAAGATCATATTTTACTCTTGATGTACCTTCCCATTCTCCTGACACTTAAATGTCTTCCCTCTAATATTCTTATTCATGTTAACTTTTGTACCTTCATTCTCATTGTCAGTGGTTAGTTCAAATTTACCATGTAGTTGAACTTTCCACTTATCCTCACTCTCTTTGTTCATTTCACATCTTGCACTTGCATTATTTGCCTCAATTTCTTCATTTTCTTCCCCACCATCACATTCTTTATAATTGACATCATCATCTAATTCAATAAACATGTTCCCTGGTTCTAGATTGGCTTTATCATAAGAACCAATTTCATCATCATCATCTAAATCAATTTCCACATTTTCCATTTCATCATCATTCGAATCAGTTTTAACATCATCCATTTCATCATCATCTCCCATTTCCCCATTCTCATTAGCTTAGGCCTCAGGCTCATTTGAGACTCAACACTATTTTTTTAGGTCTGGTTAGTGCTATTAACTAATGATGTATTTAGTGCCTTAACAACTTGGACATTGCTAATATTTAAGTAAATAGCACTATGACCAATATACATATCAAACATTTTCATGATGTCACTATCATTAGATAAAGTTACCAATTGATCCATGGGGGGAATACAACATTTACCAGTAAAAGTGCGACTTACACGAGCAAGAATATTTGATAAAAGCCTTTCATACAAGTATGCTAGCAACTTCATATAGCTATATTTGTTTAGGTCAATTAAGCCTATGACATACTACTTATCATTATATTGGATGTAAAAGCTAAACACTTTTCCTAAATCTAAAACAAAAATTCAAACATATAAGTGTAAGGTTAGTAGAGAGCAAGCTCTGAGGAGCAACCTATGCTACCAAGTCATTCCTAGAGAATAAGAACATTCTTTATTAAATTGCATGCATTTAAGTTTGTACAAATTACCACGAGTCAATTCGTAAGCATGTCCTGGCCAAAAAATAGTTAAAGATATAAACAAGTAATAAGACATGCATTAAAGTTACACCTTTAAGCAATTCACATATGCCAAATGCCAACTAAAGGGGAAAATTCAAAATGTAGCAAACCAATAACATTCTTAAAATTTCATATTTCTTATAGCAACTATCTAAATATAAAGTGATTGCACCTTCTAGCAAAATCAAAACCCAAGTAAAGTTGAAGCTATCCCTAAAATCCTGTATGTTGATGGTCAATTTTGGTAATCGATCAACCAAAGGTTCAAGAATCCAAATTGCCTGTAGGGATTGTGAAAGTGTGAAGGAAACGTTAAAAGCAAGAAGAAGAAGAAAAAAGTGAACATAGAGTTTTTCATGTGGTTCGACTAAAGTCAATATGGCCCCTACATCCACAGTTGCTATATTTGCTATTAGAAGTTATTTCACTATTCAATTTGGCATAACTACAATACTCTTAGTTCTCTTGGAAGTTCTACAAAATTTTCGCATCTAATGTTCTCACTTGTCTGTTACAATGATCTCCCCTCCTATTTATAAGAGTGGGAAATGTTACAAGTTGTAATTTAACATTGTAAAACTATGATTATAATTATATCAAGCAATAAATGTTAGGCATTAGGTAATAAATGTAGGCTAAATCACTATCGATCTTTTGAGGCTGATTTGCTAGTTGAAGTGTGCTTCAAACTGTTAAGTAGACATTAGCTATGCCTAATTATCCTAGGGGAGCTCGCTGTGACCTTGAACTAGTAAGGGCTTCAAGCTTGTGCTAAGTGACCTATTGGCTAACTTCTGTGACCTGGCTTTAGATTAGGCTATTCCTTTTATCTTAGTCTGGCTCGTTGGGCTTTTGCTAACCATTTTAGTTAGCCTGAAGTATGCCCTTAACATCAGCCCCCCAACTCTTAGTTCACTTTGCAAGCTGGAAGTTTTTTCTTGCAAGCAGGATTTCTCTGTTTGCAGTCTATGATGGTGTTGATTCTTTCACCTGTAGTCTGCCATATAGTCAAAGCCTTTTATTGATGGTCTACTATGTTGTCATGTCAGGCTTTAATCTTTCATTTCGTCTCCACCTTGGCCATATCTCTTACTGCGCATGTTTTATAGCTGTTGGCATGTTAGTCTTACTTTTTCTAATCCATTCGATTAAGAACAACTGGACATTTTCTAGGCTCTTTGATAGAGTCATATTAGTCTATATATAAGGTGTGAGAAACTACTCTTCTTCCTTTATAAAGAAAACCTAATGGGTATCTTAGACAAGCCTCCCATGTTCATGGTGGTACGAACTCTTGGTGGGGTTTTAAATGATGTATATAATTTGCTAAGAGAATTCCTTTCTAAGGATCTTGGGAAGTTTTATTATCGAAAGCTTCCATGGATAATTCCTTTTTGAGGATCTCGATTACATTCCTCTACATCTTTTTTATGGTCAAGCAGATTAAGGCAGCTCTTCACCTCTATTCTTTAGTTTCCTTGTGTGGCGAGACAATTTGGTTGATTTCTCTAAGCGTCAGGAGCTACAAGGCTAAATGAGGAACTCTAGGCCTGGGAGGAAGACAAGAAAGGGGAGCTGGGGCATTCTAGCTTGCTTTTAGCTTATAATTTCTAAAAGGCTAGTCCCTCCTACTTATTATAGCTGTATGTTTATCCTGATCTTTATGCTTTGAATTCTCTTATATAAATTCACCTTGTTGAAGAGGTTTTTTAATAAAGTTTTGTGTATCATTCTTATTTCCTTAGTCACATCCTATTGCATGTTTAATATATGGTAGAGGATTACACATATGCCTCTGTGCATTATGTCTAAATGAATACGAGCCGAATAGCCAACCAATCTATTTATTTCAATCCGAGAATAAAATCGAGCACCAAAGTGCTTTAACTAGTAGTAAGTTTTTCAATTGCACAAGCGTTGTGTGCAATGAATTACATGAAAGCTGTGTTTTGATGAACTGAATACTTAGATGGCACATTAACTAATTGTAATTCGAGCTCGTGGGTGGTTAGGTGCGCCAGAGCTGTCAGTAGGTGATTAGGTGTGCCTAGGTTGAAGTGAGGTCGAATGCATAAGGGGCGATTAGGTGCGCATACATTGGCATGAGGTCGTGAGGGTGATTAGGTGCACCCAAGCTGTTAATAGATGATTAGGTACACCTAAGCTGAAGCGAGGTCAAATGTGCAGTGGGTGATTAGGTATGCATGTACTAGCATAAGATTGCGAGGGTGATTGGGTACGCTTGAGCTGTTAGTAGGCAATGAAGTGCACTTGAGCTAAAGCGAGGTTAAATGTACGATGGGCAATTAGGAGCGCATGCACTGGCATAAGGTTGCCAGGGTGATTAGGTGTACCCAAGCTGTCAATAAGCAATTAGGATCGCTTAAGTTGAAGTGAGGTCAAATGTGCAGTGAGTTATTAGATGCGCATGCACTGGCATGAGGTCGCGAGGAATAGGTCGCATCTAAGTTACAATTTATTAGGTCACAAGGAAGCTGTGAATGATAGGCCACATGGAAGTTGCGAATGATAGGTTAGTCACAGAATGGCTAGAACTATAGCAATCTGGCATGTAGTTTGACACGCTCATCTTATACGTGACTCTTTGATTTCTGTGGGTAGTGAAATGATTACTGCCTTCGGTGAACGTGTCTAATTTTAATACTAACATGCATTAAGCCATTGGATCATGGGTTATTCAAAGAGCTTATGAATCTAATGGCTAGACTGTGTGTAATAAATATTGGGAAACTCTTCTCCCCCTTTCATCTATCATTTGAAATCTGTCATATTCAAACTCTTCCTTTCCAGCTTCTCTACGGGTTCTATGACCATCAACTACCGTCTATCACTTTCAGCTCCATTCCAGGAGTCTGTTGGGGTAAGTTTTGGTGCCGGGAATTAATTTTATTCATGCTTCAGACTTTTTTCTTTGTTTTGGCATGATAAGCTTCTATCTCTTGCTTGTTATTTCTGGGTTTTGGTTTCGAAGTCCTTGTGAGTTTGTTTGCTATTGAGAAAAAACTGGAATGCTGGCTGAATAGTTTTTATGTTTTTCCTTTAGTTACGTCTGGTTCATTCAAAGCTCGGAGACGTTCCTCTAACTAGTTCATTTTTTGATATAATTCTTCCAACAATGGGCCCCTCAACCCAGATCGCTGGCTAAAAAATTGCTGATCCCTTTAACTTTTTTGGTCATGAGAACAACTACCTGGGTGTTTCTTGTTGCAAGTAGTGACCTGAAGATTGATTGGCTCTACTTGAACATCTAGATTGCTGCTACTGGGAAACATTCCCAGGTGTAGCAGCTTTATTCTACCTTGGCAAACCCTGAGCTTGTGCTTGTGCTAGCACGATGACTACTTTAGTTAGTTCTCCCATCTTATTTTCTAATCTTTACTGATGTTGAAGCCAAGTTTGCATTTTGTTGGTCTCAAAGACAATAAAGGCAGGTTAGTGATAAGTTGAAGGGGGCAAACCATTGGCGACTTGAGCAGTAGAAGAACTTGTTGTATGACCCTCAAGCTGGTTAACAACAACATATAACTTCTTAGTGGCCTTTCCTCTAGCCATTACAATTGAATAAAATTAACTAGAAAAATAGAGAGACAACTAGAGATTAGATGAGTCCCATCGAGCATGCCAAAATGTTCACGGTGGATTTTGGTTCTACAAATCTAGCCAACTTAAGAGAGCTTTTGTGGACCCAAACTACAATCTGGTTGTGCGAATGTTGATGAATATAACAAATAATAGCAAACATGCAAAGAACAAGAAGAACATGATAAAGTTTTTAACATGGCTCAGCCAAAGTTAGACGGTAACAGCCCTTACATTCACGATAATGTTGTATTGCTTATAGAGAAATTTTAGTAGAGTTTTGGTATAGTACTTCATCTTTTACTTACACAGAGCTCCTTCCCCTTATTTACAGAAGGAAAGAGGTTACAAGTGTAATTATATATTTTGTATTTCTACTACATCAAATAATAAATGTAAATGACAAGTGAAGCTTCAGCAAATTGGCTTCTAAAAACTATTGGCTGACTTTAGTAAAATGCTTTCTATGGGTGGGCCCATGGTGTAGCTTCTTATAGGCTAGTCCCATGCACTGTGTCTGATAGGATTGTTGCTTCTCAACTTTCCTTAACAAGCTCTTTGCTAAACGAGGTGTAATGTCTCGAGATAGGACTCTCAATTGCTACAGGCCTTCAGTTAGCAAGGATAGTCTTCGTGAGCTCACCTTTGGCAATGCCAGCTTGCATATAGTGGGTTATCGACTATGTGAGCCAGGTCTTGTCCCTTAGTGAGCTGAGACTTTTGTTTTGTTCTCTGTTTGCATGGACAGTGGTCTAGCGAGCTTGGCTCTTTCCTTATTTGGACTTGGTCTATTGTTGGGCATCTCGTAGAATCGAAGAACACACATAACACTTTGGATTTTCATTTAATCAAATATTTGGATATCTTGCTAGCAAATCATGACTTTGTGCTGGGTCATTAAACCAATTGGTCTTTTTAATCCTTTAAAATAATGAATTGAGCTATCGGTTTGAATGCTTGATATGTGAGCTAATTAGTTGTAAGTGGGTTACGTCACTCATACGGATTCTAGTAGATAGATACGAGCTTTATAGTCCCTTGGGACAGCTGATTGGGCTGTTATCTTAGAATACGATTTCTTCGTTAAGCACAAGTAGGGTTAATTTTGAAGGAATGTATTGGAGAACTCTCTGAACATAGAATTAAGAAAAGGAATTTCCAAGCTTGCCTTTATTGATAATATGGTCGGAGATGTGTGGCATTCCATGCTTGGGAGAGTTTTGCCCCATTTATATCAGCCAAGTGGTATGACCTCTTGCCCAAATTCTTCTTTACTATGAATGGTCCTTCCCAATTTGGACCAAGGGTCCCTTCATTAGGTTTATGAGCTTCGGGCAAGATAAGATGTAACACAAGCTTGCTAACTTTGTAATTTTGAGCTCAGACTTTTCTATTATAATATCTTGCAACCTGCTCTTAGTAAAGTGCAACCCTGAGATAAGCCATGTCCCTTACTTCTTCAAGGAGATCGAGGTTTGCAGTAAGCAGTTGATTATTTTCCTTCAGATTGAAAGTAGCTCTCCAATGTGATGTTACTTCAAATTCTGCTGGTATCATTGCTTCAGACCCATAGACCAAAGAGAAAGGGGTTTTTCTTGTGGTAGAGTGAACTGTGGTTCTATAAGCCTAAAGTACCTTAGGAAACTCGTCTACCCATGCTCCCTTTCTGGCATCTAGTTTCATTTACAAGATTTGCTTGATGACCTTGTTCACAGCTTCAACCTACCTATTGGTCTGAGGATGATCTACCACCAAGAAGCTTTTTTCAATTCTAAGGTTATTACAGAAACTGATGAACTATTCGCTAGTAAACTGTGTCCTGTTGTCTATTATGATCTATTGGGGTACCCTGAATTGGCAAATGATATTGTTCCACATAAATTTTTTGATCTTGAAAGAAGAGATCTAAGCCAATTCCTTTGCTTCCACCCACTTAGTAAAATAATCAATGGCTACTACTATGTGCTTGTAGTTTCCCCAACCTATAAGGAAAGGACCAATTAAATCCATACCCCAAATCATGAAGGGCCAAGGGCTAATCATTTGTTGAAGGCAAGCAGGAAGTGCTTAGGGGATCTTGGCAAAACTTTGACACTTATTGCACCGTCTAACCAGGTTGACCGTGTCCTTTTTCATAGTTGGCTAGAAGAAACCTTGTCAGAGTACTTTTTGAGCCAGAAAAAGCCCTCCAATGTGGTTTCCATAATGTCCCGTGTGAATTTCTTCCAGGGTGGCACTACAGTCAGGGCCATCAATGCATCTAAGGAGTGGGGTCAAAAAGCCCTTTCTGTAAAGTATGTTATCGATAATATAGTATCGACAAGCTCGAGCTCACACATGGCGTGCTTTTAATTTATCATCTAGTAGCTCGCTATCTCATAAATATTTCAATATAGGGTTCATCCATGAGCCTTGGGCCATAACAATTGTCATTAGGATGTCCTTCTATTCGATACCTGGTGACGGAAGAACTTCCATTGCGATTGTTCCTAAGAAATCTACATCCCTGGTTATAGCCAGTGAGCTAGTGCATCTGCATGTGGATTTTGAGCTCGAAGGATCTGATTGATCTCATACCTATAGAAGTTATTAAGTAATTCTTGGGCCTTCTAGAGGTAGATAGCCATCCTTGACCCTTTTGCTTGATATTCGCCCCTCATGTGACACACAACGAGCTGACAATCATTAAATATTCTCAAATTTTCAGCTCATACCTCCCTAGCTAGATGAAGTCCTGCAAGCAGTACTTTATATTCTACCTTATTATTGGTGGTTTGGAATTCAAATCGAAGAGTGTAAAGGATTTTATGTCCCTCTGGGCTTATTAACAATATACTTGCCCCCGCTTTTTTGCTCATAAGAGGATCCATCTATATAGAGCTCCCATTTAGGCTTTTTGGAGTTTTAGCTTCCTTCCCTGCTAGTCCAGTAAACTCTCCTATGAAGTTTGCTAAGGCCTACCCCTTGATTTTTTACCTCAATTTGTATTGGATGTCGAATTGGGCTTGTTTAATGTCCTATTTGAGTAAGCGACCTGAGACATTAGTCTTTTGCAAAGTTTGCCTTAATGGGTATTGAGTGAGCACCTTAATGGTATGCATCTAGAAGTAAGGCCACAATTTCCTAGAAGTAACCACGAGATAGTAAGTGAGCTTTTCCATAGGTGTGTAATTCTCCTCTGCATTCAACAGCCTTTTGCTAATATAATAGATCAGGAGCTATGCTCCATTTTCCTCTTAAACAAGAGCTACGCTTATGGCATGTTGGGACACTCCCAGGAAGAGAATAAGTTTTTCACCCTCTTGTGGCTTTAATAATAATGGAGCTTGACTAATATATTCTTTCAGGTGCCAGAATGTAGTCTCACATTCCTCAGTCCATTCAAACCGCTTAGCTTTTCTCAAAATATCAAAAAATGGCAAGCATCTAGTTGTTGCTTTAAAAACAAATCAGCTAAGTGTTGCGACTAGACCAGTTAAACCTTACACATCCTTGACCTTGGTCTGGGACCTCATATCAATAAGTGCTTTAATTTTTTCTGGGTTTGCTTCAATTCTTTTATTGTTTACTAGAAACCTAAGAAATTTCCCTGAGGCCACTCCAAACATACACTTATGCGGATTTAATTTCATTTGATATTTTCTCAAAATCTTGAACATTCCATCTAGGTTTCTCACATGTTCCTTGACCTATTTGGATTTCATGAGCATGTCATTCATGTAGACCTCCATCATCTTCATAATTTGTTCTTGAAACATCATATTGACTAGTCGTTGATATGTTGCTTCTGCATTCATCAACCTAAAGGGCATCACCTTATAGCAATAAAGTCCATGATCCGTGATGAATGCGGTGTGCTTCTCATCTTGGGGCTCTATGGGTATCTAGTTGTACCTCAAATAAGCGTCTGTAAAATTAAAGAGCTAGTATCTGGTTGTTGCGTCAACAAGCTGGTCAATTCTGGGCTAAGGGAAGCTGTCCTTTGGATAGGCTTTGTTGAGGTTAGTGAAGTCTATGCACATTCTTCACTTTTTGTTTTTCTTCCTTACCAGAACAGGATTAGCTACTCAAGTCAGGTAGTGGGCCTTTCAGATGAACTTGTTTGCCAAAAGCTTGTCTACCTCTTCTTTGAAAGCATTAGACTGTTTAGCAGTCAACGGCCTCCTTTTCCAACGAACTAGTTTATGAAGGGGATTTATGTTTGGCTTATATGACATAATTTTGGGATCAATCCCCACCATGTCCTCAGGATTCCATGCAAATACATCTAGGTTTGCCTTGAGGAAATTGGCAGCTAAACTTTCACATCATGGGGTAAGGTCTTCCTGAGCCTAAGGCACCTCTCACTATCTACCTCGCTAACCTACACTTTTTTGAGGTCTTCTATAGGCCAAGTTTCCCTATCTACATCCAGGTCGCGAGGGTCTAGGTCATGACTAACTCTCATCATGCTTGGAGCTCAGGGTTCCCCGCTAGAAACCATATCAACTCTATTTTCTTTTTCCCTGATCTTGACTGCATCCTCGTAACATTACCAGGCAGTATATTGTTCACCTTGTATGTAACCGACTCCATTAGAGGTTGGGATCCGTACCGTCAACATTTTTGTTAACATGACCATATCTAGATCATTCATCACTAGTCGTCCTAACACTATATAAGACAATGGCCTAACAATCTTCATCCCCTAAAGTGATAGGGAGTCTAACTTGTCCTACCAGAAAGATTGCATCTCCCATTAAGCTAAAGAAGGCCTCAGGTGAAGGCTATAGGTGGCTTTCATTTAGTCCTATTTGTTTGAAGCATTTTTTGTACATAACATTGATTGAGCTGCTGATGTCCAACATGATCCTCCACACTTCAGTATTGCTAATCTTAGCCCGTATGACAAGGGCATTGTTGTGTGGTGATTGGATTCACTGTGCATTATCATGAACAAAAATAATGCATTTAGAGACTGTCCTAGCTCTCTTAGTTGGCCTTTCCGGTTCATAGCCTACAGACAGGATATAGGTCATACTTTATATATAACACTTGTGTGACCTTCGTGAGGTACTTGTAATATGTGGTCTACCATGGATAGTATAGATAGTTCTAACCACAACTATTTACTCTTGTCTGGCTAGCTAGTATGGCTGTGCTGATTATTGGGAGTGTTGTGGTCGTTGTGCTATAGGTTAAACTACATAGTCTCTCAAGCGACCTCTTCTAATTAGATCTTCAATCACTTCCTTAAGCAATCTACATTCAGAAGTGTTATGCCCAATGTCGTTATGATAGGCACAGAACCTGTTGGCATCCTTGTACTTGTGCAGAGTCCTCGAGGGTCTAGGGTGCCCAAAATCTTCCCTATGCTTCTCAGTGGCATATATCCTCTCAAGAGTATCAGAAAGGATACTATAATTATCATGGTGGCCTTGAGGCGTGGGTCATTCCTTTCTAACTTTCTTGGCCGGTTGGACTCCAGTACCATCATTTTGACCTATCTTGCCTTTTTCGTGGCTATTCCCTTTCTTATTCTGATTGAAGGTGGAGCCTCCCACCTTACTCCTTTGTCCAACTTTCTTTGAACCAAGTTGCTTCCCATCTAACATCATTTGTAGTTCACTCATAGAACTCTGCTAGATCTCTCACCAGGGATTTGTATATACTCTCATATAGCTTTCTGTCTTTACGAAATCCTGCTGAGATTACTGCTAAGATGCTATCATTAGAAAAGCTTTCTACGCTATTTACCTCACTGTGGAATCTTGTAATATAGTCCTTCAGTGACTCATCCTTTTGTTGAAAAATTATAACAAGGTGACATGATGGCGTGAACTGCCTTCTCAGAGCTCTGTACTAATCAATAAATCCTTTTTAGCATTCCTCCTAACTATTAATACTGTGAGCTAGAAAGTTCTTGAACCACACCTAGGGTACATCTCTGAGAGTAGCTATAAAAACATGGCATTTGACTAAGGGTTGCTTGTTTGGAGGTCTATCTGGATATTGAAGGCATCCAGGTGATCATAAGGATTACTTTTCCCCTCATACGATGGGATGGTAAGGACTTTGAATCGGTAAGGGAGAGGTTCCATCTTGATTTCTCTAGAAAATAGAGTCCTCTCCTCATAACGATATAATCGATCTTAAGCTGAAGGGTGCCTTTCTAATTGTTGCACTCTCTGGAATAATTCCTCCATATCTGAGTCTTGCATTTCAGACCACTGGCCCCTAGTACTATCATAACCTACATTCAAGCCCCTAGTGTAATGCGAGCTTCTAGGCCTTCGATTCTTATCATGCCTGTGATCCTAGCGATCATGTGATTTGGATCACGAGCTGGAGGAACAAGTTAAGTTAGCTTATCGAGATCCTTCTTTAACTTAATTTTCTCCCTAAACCAACACCTTTTTCTGTGGTCCCCGATCTGTTCTCCCGACTGGTGCAACTTCAGCTTGTTTTTGGGCCCCATGGGTGTGCACCTAGGTTAATGTTGTAACTGTATCAACAAGTCTCTTGATAGTATTCTGGAGCACCTCCTGGCATTGATGCAATGCTTGCACACCATCAACCTTTGAAGGGATGACAGAAGCGCTTGCTAGGAATGGGTTTCCATCTCCTAACATGTTTCGTTGTTGCTCTTCATGGCTACCTGGTTAGTTAGCGGCAACATTAGAACTCCTAGCTGTTCTTCCTTTTACCATCATGTTTGGTCGATGTCTCAATGGAAAAGTAGTTTGGTCCCACCAGGCATGCCAAAATATTGACGATCAATTTTGGTAATCAGTCAACTAAGGGTTCAAGAACCCAAACTACCTGTAAGGACTGTGAAAGTGTGAAGGAAACACTAAGAGCAAGAAGAAGAACAAAGAAGTGAACACAAAGTTTTTCATGTGATTTGGCTAAAGCCAGTATGGCTCCTATGTCCATGGTTGCTGTATCTGCTATTAGTAATTATTTCACTATTCAATTTGGCAAAATTACAATACTTTCAGATCTCTCAGAAGTTTTGTAGAGTTTTTGCATGTAATGTTCTCACTTGTCTATTATAATGGTCTTCCCTCCTATTTATAAGAGTAAGGAAGGTTATAAGTTGTAGTTTAACATTGTAAAACTATGATTACAACTGCATCAGGCAATAAATACTAGGCGTCGGGTAATAAATATGGGGCAAATCATTATCGATCTTTTGAGGCTGATTTGCTAGTTGAAATATGCTTCAGACTATCAAGTAGATATTAGCTATGCCCAATTATCCCAGGGGAGTTCATTGCGACCTTAAACTAGTGAGGGCTTCGAGTTTATGCTAGGTGACCTGCTGATTGATTTCTACGACCTAACTTTAGATTAGGTCATTCCTTTTATCTTAGTCTAGCTCGTTGGGCTTTTGCCAACCCATTTTAGTCAGCCTAAAGTATGCCCATAATAATATGTTAATCAACATTAAAATAGAACTAATATAAAAATAAATATGAATCATAACATATACACAACCATCCATAAACCCATCAATAACCATTGATAAAAGAAAAGATGAAATTAAAATCAATCAAGGTTATTAAATTCACCATAGAAATCAATCTCCAGATCAATTAAATCCTTTTCACACTATGTGATCTGCTAAGGCCAAAGAGAATAGAGAGAGTTAGGTTTTTAGAATAAAAAATGAGTTACATTGTCTGCAAATCAATATAAATAAAAAGGTAATGAGATCATTCGAAAATTATGAAATAAAATAAATAAAATTAAGAAAACAAAGTAGCATATTCAAGGAATATTCTAGACAAAAAAACAAACTTGGACTAACATGTAAGTTTTGGAAATGTAGGGGAGGTCCATGTATTTTTTATAAAACTCAGGGGAGGACAGAGTATTTTACTTTAATTTGATATGGAGCTACTAACTTCTAATCAGTGCAAATGCAAGCCCATTACAAAGTTAAGATTCATATCTACAAATTTTATGAAAGGTTCAAAGTGAAATTATGTCATTTTGAATAAGAAAAAGGTTTGTGAAATGAAGTTGCAAAACTAATACAAGTTGGAATACTCTTAACCTATTTTGATTTATGAACCACAACTTGAGCTAGAAATCTCTATTTTAAGTAGGTTATAACTTTTTAGATGGGATTGAAATCTAATTCTATCCAAAATTAGTAGCCAAAGCCAAAAAAGGAAACTATATCAATCAAATTGCCATCTGAATTAGGCTTATTTAAAGATCACTCCAAATCATGAAGGGTTGATCTCCTCTATTTTTTGTATATAAATAGGAGTTCCTTTAGGCAAAATTGAGATAATTCTCTCTTAGGTTCTTCTTCTTTTAGTTTTATTTTCTTTATAACGAGTTACTAAACTTATTTTTTAATTATAAGGAATTCTATTTCAACTTATTATAAGTGTGAGACCTTATCCATTTTAAATTATTATTGATTTGATTATCTATTGCTTTTCTATTTTGATTGATTTAAAATTACATAAGATGGTTTTCCAATAAGGTAGGCCCATTAGTTGATTATCTGTTGTGATTATTGCTAATTGAAACTTCATTATACATAATTGGTTATGACAGTTCAGTATAGGTAGCAATTAGGTGATAATAATTATGATCCCAGTTATCGTTCAATACCTAAAGGAAATCTATGATAGGTTAAATGATTTGCACTGGTATATAATTGTTATCCAATCTTAGTCTCTTCTTATTGTTAATGCTATTATTGATTTGAAGGATCATATGATACCAAACTAGTTAATAATAAGAATTTAATTTGGGTGTTGGGCTTGAATTAATGAATGTAAGGAAGAAAGATATGGATTATTCTAGTGCCTAGGTAATTCTTGGCTAAGTAATAAAAAAAGAAACAACATTTAGGTATCAATGATCACTTGTAAATTGAATATATGAATGAATTGAAGTTTTCCTAATTTAATTCTTTCTCATAATGTACATTCCATTTTTATTTTATATTTTTTAATTTGAATTCAAACCCCCTCTTTTAATTAATTCTTCTATCTTTAATAGATTAGAACAATAAATTAATTAATTAATCTTTAGGGTCGACCTGGAATCATCAACACTACAAATTTAAGAGTTCAGTAATTTATTTTCGATGGATTCGATGGCTATCAAATTGTAATAAGTGACAAGGAAAGAAATGTTTTCATAAGTTGCAATAAATCAAAATAAAAAAATGCCCACATATCAATTCAATCACATACCACAGTAACCACTTTACAAATATAAGATTGAATGTATAATTAAAGAGATAAACAAACGAATTTAGTAAATTTAGTCACAAAAGGAATTAGAAAACATGCTACAAATTAAACACATGAACAAGATAGTTCAATCTTAGTCTAGATTTAATCTAAAAAATTATCTAAAAATCAAGACCTACCTATCAACTTTAGCTTGAGTATATGGTGTAAGGGGACCTTCACAATTTATGACTACCGAGAATTAAGATTTGACAAAAACATGTCCTTTTGTGGACCTCAACGTTGGATGAGTGTATTAAAATTCAGTTGGAAGAGTAGTAACCTGGATTATAGCTAAAAAAGCACACAAAAACTACACTTGTAGCATACATTGTATAGAACTTTAAAAATTGAATGATAATGGGTAGGTACACATCACAAAGCATACAAAAAGTAGTAGAATTGCACTATCAACTTCACCCAAAACCCTTCTTTTCTCCAAATTTGAACAATTACAAGGAATTATCTCATATAAGAGCATGTCTTCTTATGGTGACTAGCCTCCTTTCTTGAAATCAAAATTCAAGTATGTGTCATGTAATTTGGAGGGGAATAGAAATCAATGAAGATTAGGAGGGAAAGGGTTTTGGGTGATATTAGATAAGGATGGAACAAATTTGAAGGAATAAAGGATTAATGAAATTGGATGATCTGATTTGAAATTTGAGATAAAGAGGGAATGAAGAGAAAAGAGATAAAATACTTTAGCAAAAATTAAAATTGAGAGGGCCTGACAAATAAAATTAAAGAATTCATAGGCAATCTAGCAAAAACTAAATTACTTCAAGACAAAAATTTCCATGGAATTTAAGAAGCATTGGTATAGACGTTTTTACAAATCAAGAAAAGAAAAAATTGCAAACAAAAAGGAAATAGATAATTTAAAGTGAGCTGGTCAATCAAGAGAGGGAAAATTTTCAAACCCAAAGCATGTTCAAACAAGGCTGATAACCAATAGAATTTGCTCATCAACCAAGATAGTGCCATGATGAAACAGTGCTAGTAGGTTGAACAATGATGCATTGACAATTAAGAAAGAAATTCCCATAGTGGCTATGGCTATGCTGGGAGGAGTCCATTTCTCCATCAATATAGCAAAATTAGTAGGTAGGGTTGATTACAAGAGTACATACCAAATACATGTTTTTATAAGTACATACTAAGGTAGGGTTTGATTGGGGAAATTCAAGGGGTGGTAACATAATTAAAAAACTAATTCCTTTATTGATTGTTTGATTCATGTTTAATGTAATTTGTTACATTACTTAACCTTAATGAACTCCTTTATTTGAAACCTTTCCCCTACCTAAGTTTCCAGATTACATTACCTACCAGAAACAAAAAGTACTTCTCTCTCTTTCTTTCTCTCACCACCTTATAAAGGTCCCATCACCACCTGTAGCTGTTGGCCACTACCCACTATTATCCTCTGTTGTTGACCACTACTCACCACTACTTTCTAATATTGACCATCGCCCAATAAAACTACTACTATTAACCACCACCCACCACTATCTTCTGTGATTGACCATTGCCCAACACCACTATCACTATTGATTATAACCCACCACTACCTTCTACCATTGACCACTACTCAACACTACTACTAATGTTGATCACTGCCCACCTCACCTATAATTGTTGACTATTATCCATTTCATCTACAATCATTGATCACCTCCCACTACCATTGCCACAATTAATCACCATTCACCATTATGTACCTATCACCATTGACTACCATTCACCATCAATTATCATTACTGACCACCACTTACCATCACCTATTGCCATTGGCCACCAATGACTACCACCTACCGTTATTGACTACTATTTGTCACCACCTACCATTGTTGATCTTCATTCATCATTGCTGAGCACTACCCAAGCAAATAGCAAGAAACATAATCATAAGCAATGTGATTTTATTCCTTGATTGAACCAAATAAATCAAAAAATAATAGTTACCATTATCCTTACTCCTCCTTATTTGATTTTAGTCCCTTTCCATCTTCATATATTGAACTAAATTCCTTTAAGAATAACCCAAAAAAATTACATAAAATTCATAAAAATTATAATTCTTCCTTTAAAAGTTTTTACAAAATTATGTATCCAATGAGAAAATGTGACCTAATAAATTTCGGATGCTTCACGAATCCTTAAAATTTATGGAATTTTCCACTAATAGGAATAAGTGAAAAAATACAAAAGGTTGTCTCTCAAATTCTCACAAATGCAAGTGATTCCTTAATAAAAGCAAAGACAATCTATGAATTATTTGATGGATGGTTTGAAAATATAGGACATCCATAACAAATAAAATATTTCAAAATTTGAATAGTTGATGAGAACCATAATTTTTAATTTTTAATGCAGGCACTTGCCAAGTGTTGCTAGACAATGATACAATCTTACATTTATCTCAAGTTTAAAAGTTCTATTGCTAGATAATGAAGCTTTCAAAATGATTCTTCTAGTTGGATTCATTACAGTCCAGTAGCCATTTTCCATCTTAAATTGAATATCCTTTTTCTAAGAGCTATCTAAGGTTAAGTACATTGCATAGCTTGAACATAAAGGACATCTGCGATGTAGGAGCGACTTCCATTCTTCTATTGGATCAAAATTCTACATTTTCCTTCCATTGAGATAGTGCTCTCATATGCAAATTTTACCTTGGACTTTATTGTCCTGTCAAGCTCATCAAACAAAGCTTTGTTCCCTATCATGTAATTAGAATATCCAGTATCTAAATACCAACAATTATCTTTAAGTTGTTCTAAATTCATTGTTACCATAAGGAGGACATGATCCTTATCATCTTCTTCCTATGCAAACTTGACTGTAGCTTTTTCATTCTTTTGATTTGATTTCTTTAACCTTCATTCACTTGCAAAATGGCCAAACTTCAAGCACTAATAACACTGGATTTTAGATGTGTCAAACTTTCTTGCTTGATCTTTTCCTCTGTACTAAAGTTTTAACCATGATTTTTAACTAATATTGCAATCTTAACTAGTTTCTTCCTTTTCATGATCAGATTGATCACAATTCTTAGGTCCTCTACCACCATAACTACTATTATGTCCTCTGCCTTTTCTTGACCCATTTTTTTTTAAATTTATCTATCTTCAAATATACTTGCCTTTGAAATGCTTGTTTAGAGGATTTGTCTGAGTTCCTCTCATTCAATCTTTGCTCATACATTTCAAGTGAGTCATGTAATTCATCAATAGACATACTACCGAGGTCCTTGGATTCTTTAATGGCTACAACAATATGATCTTACTTTGCTGGTAAGGTTTTGATGATCTTTTCTATAATTGTTAAATCTTTGATCTCCTCAAAATTCATCTTAATCTAATTTGTTAAAGTAAATCTTAATTTGATTTGTTAAAGTAAGGACTTTTGAAAAATACTTATTTATTGTCTCCTTGCTTTCCATTTGTAGAAGTTCATATTTTCTACGTGAGGTTGGAAGTCTCACCTTCTTAACCTTACCCTCAATCTATGAACATTGTGAACAATTCCTCCCTGCATTCGTAATCCATCATATTCAAATATTAAAAACAGAGTATGAATGCAGGATATAGGACTACAATGTATGATAATGAAATTATAACATTAAAAGATGACACATTAAGAAATAGTCTTTAGATATATTGAGTAGAGAGTATATAGTACTAACCTTCTTGCTGAATTTAGGGAATCCATGGAAACATCGATAGAAGTTATCGAAATAGAAAATTGGGCATCCATGGCGGAACCAACTTTGCAGATTGCTAATGTGATTGTGATGTATAATATGTATAAAGCGTCACTGAAGGTTCTATATGTATATATAAGTTGAGACATTACGAAGTCAAGATTTTTCTAATAATAACTGTCTCTCACATTTCTGGGAAGATTCATTTATTCTATTAGTTAAGTTGCCTTTGTCGTTTACTTTTGCCCTTTTATGGGCCGAGCCCATGATTGTCACAAGACTGTTTGTTAAGTAACCTCCACATGACCAAATATGGGTCTGTAACTATCTATTTTCATCATAGATTTTATGTCCCTTTTTATATCTACTCTAAAGCGTAAATTATATTGATAAAAAAAATACTGTTAAAACTTTCTATTATTAATTAAAAATTCTTATTTATTCTTTTTTTTTATGATGTGTTATCTTTTTATTCAATCATAGTGTAAAATATTTTACACCAACACTTAATCAAATTTAAACTCTTTTTTAAAAAAGTATTTTACATGAGTTCTATATATTATAAAAGATTTTATAACTCCTCATAGGATTTAAATTTAATTCATTAATGTAAATCAATTTTACATTATTATTAACTCATAAGCTATCACATCAATACAAAAAAATTGTTAAATTTTTTTACTGTTAATAATTTTTTTTATTACTCTTATTTTAATAATGACATAATATTTTCTCATTTATTAATAGTATAAAGAGTTTTACATTTACAATAAATCAAATTCAAACTCTTTCTTGCATCCTAATGAATTGTATAACAAGTATGAAGATTTTACAACTTCAACAAAATTTAAAATGGGCAAATATTTAATCTTAAAAAAAAAAAAGAATTTACAATAAAATATATAAAAATTGTATTTTTTTTTTCCAAATGGCATTTCCACTATCAAAAAAATCCAATCCCGCAAAGGCCAGATCATGAGTGAATAGAAAATCGAAATAGGTATCTGATGAAAGATTCCTAGAATGACCCATTATATTTCTTTTGTGATGGAATGACATTCCATTGTATGATCTCATAGTATCAATTAAACAAAATTTTTATTTATTTTCATTTCATTTCATCCATCAAATATCACATGATAGTATAAATTGTTTTACATCAATAATAAATTAAATTCAAACTACTTTTAAAAAAAGGTATTTTATATGAGTTCTATATATTATATAAGATTTTATATTTCCTTTTAAAATTTAAATTTAATTTATTGTTAATATAAATCGGTTTTATATTATCACAAATTCATATGTTCTCATATTATTAAAAAATATTAAACTTTTTACTTTTGATAAAAACTATTTATTATTCTTATTTTACTGATAATATGACATTTTTCTATTTAATGGTGGTATAAAAAAATAAAATTAAACTCTTCCTTTTTTTAAAAAAATTATATCCTAATGTATAACAGTTACAAGATTTTACAACTTGGGGGAAATTTAAAACAAAAAAATATTTAATCTTGAGTAAAATGAATTTGCAACAAAATATATAAGAATTATTTTTTTCTCTGAAAATATGTGTATCCAATGAAAGAATGGCCCAATAAATTTTAGATACAATAATAATATTGAGCTTGACTTGTACTTTCTTCGTGGATCCTTAAAATTCATGGAATTTTCTGGATTTCCATTAGTGCGGACGTGTCAAACAGCTTGTCTCTCTATTTCTCACGGAAGCAAGTGATTTAATAAAAGCAAAGACAATCTGGGAATACCTGTTTGATGGTCGGGTTCAAGATATAGAACGTCCTTAACGTATAAAACGTTTCAAAACTTGAATACTTGACGATAACCAGAGCACCTGCCAAGTGTGATGGGGTCAAAGTCTACACTTTATCAATTATTTCTTTATTCAACTTACATGTTAGAAGTGATGGATCTTCATCCTCCCTTTTTTTTTTTTTTTTCAATTCCCTTATTTTTGGAAAGTTAAGATTACAAATTTTTATTTTGAAACCTATAAATTTTTTACTGGGACATACTATTTCAATAAATAAAAATTCGTATTTATCTGTTTGTAAATTCATATGTTACTTTTTCAAGAAAAGAGAAGACCAATATATATAATCTTAAATTATTTATTTATTTATTTATTTTTACATAAAATGATATCCAAGCTACAACGAGAACGCAGATGGCATGATCTTCTTAGATCATGAGATGGCGAAAATAAAAAAGAAACATGACAGAAATCATCGACTTATTTGATAACTATTTTTAAAAATAAGTTTTTATTTTTAAAAATAGTCTACTATTTTTAAAATAAAAAAATCTATTTGATAAAATTATTTTTAAAAATAATTTTAAAAATTTTATTTTAAAATTCTGTTTTAAAAAATATTTTTGAAAATAACTCTAAACTATTTTCAAAAATAATTTTTAAAAATAAAAAAACAGAACAAATTTTCAAACATACTCATATGTTTATGAATATTTTATTTTATCAACGTCTTAGATAGGAATATAGAGACAAATACAAAACATAATCTTAAATTATCAAAATAACTGCAATCTCATGGCATTGCAAACTTTTTTTTTTATTGGCATATAATTATCATGTAAAAATTAAATTATTTTATTATTCATTGTATTTTTAACCAATTAGACTTTTATAAATTAAAAGTTTTGAGAATTCTCATCCTTATTTTTATTTTTAATTAAATAATTTTTCTTATTTCTCTATTAAATTTTATTGATAATCAATATATATAAATAACAATATATTAATAATTTATAGTTTGAGATAGATATCACTCTAAATTTTATATTAAAAATAAAATAATTTTTTTTATATATTATTTGTCCCTTAAAACATAAATATAAATAGGATGTACCTTTCATAATAATCATTAAATTGCATTAACAAAGAGCTATGTAGCACCGACACCGATACAGCGACACGGGGACACGCGGATACGGACACGGCGACACGGCATTTTCGAAAAAGATAGGACACCGACACGGGGGCATATGTGTAAATA
>JANHAO010004903.1:0-23584 GCA_026873985.1 Saraca asoca | reverse complement strand
TTGGGAATAACCCAATTATGATTCTTTAATGTTATTGATGAATTTTCTATTGTGATTACCTAATTTAATTTGATTCAACTATTATTCCTTCTATGTTCTTGATAAAGTATTTGGCGAATGCTTTATCATGTCTTAGGTAGATAGTTGAAGTACCGAAAGGAGAAAATTATTATCGAAAAACTAATACTTGAATAAAGAGATTTTAATCATGAAAGTAGATTAAGTTTCTTTAGGATTTGATTTAGTTTACATAGATCTTAAAGGGTTTAAATTGATCTAAACCATGAAAGTAGGCAATTGGGTTTAATTTAAATACTATTGTTAGACCTTGAAAGAGGCTAGTAATTAACTTAGGCTAAACCATCCTCAATTAACCAAGTAATCATAATAGGAAAAGATTCAATTAATTATTAAAGATTATAACTGTGGTGAAACCTCAATCCTAGGCCTGTTTATAATTGAATTGTAATTATTATTTGATTATTGCTATTTCCATTCTATCTCTCTATTACTTTTGCTATTCTTATTTGATTTAGGCATCTTGTATTGCAAACATTTGGTAATTGATAATAAAGATCCCTGTGGGACTTAACCCGTATTTGCCAGACTCTACTACAACTATGCCGTGCGCTTGCGAAAAACAATAATACATCAACATCCTATAGTAAAGGATTAAACACATCAATAGCAAACAAGGAATAATCTTCATAAATAGTAGGGTATTTCATTGAATCAAAAATGTTAAATTTTAGAACATCACCATCAAATTCCATGGTTAGTGTACCAGCATACAAATCTATTTTTTTTCTTGCAATTTTTATAAAATGTCTCCTTAAAATGATGAGAGATGAGTTTTTGGTTAAGGGATCATCAACCATATTTAGAATGTAAAAATCTAGTAGAAAAATGAAGTCATTCACTTTTACCAAAGCATCTTTAACAACTCCTTCATGGTAAGCATTAAACCTATTTGCTAGCTAAATTATCACACCATTTATTTCAATGGTCCTAAATTCATAGATGTATAAATGGAAAGAGGCACGGCATTAATGGATACACCTAAATCTAGAATGGCATGTTAAAATATGTTTTCACTAATGACACTTGGAATGGTAAAGGTACTTAGTTCTTTACATTTTTGGGGTATTTTTCTTTGTATGACAACATAAATAGTTTCCCCTATTCTTATTTTTTCATTACCTTTCAATTTCTTTCTAGTGGTGCACTACCTTAGGATCTAGTTGATCACATCCAATAGGAGAATGTTCAGTTCTACCTTTTTGAAAGTCTCTAGGATGCCTTTGTCTTAGTCTTCTTTTTTCTACTTCGCCAATCTGCTTGGGAAGGATGGGGCGGATAGATTGATTGAGGATTACCTGCTTATTTAAAAGCCTCTGCTTCTTTTGGCTTTGAAACTGGATGCTTGTCTTTGGCCTCTACTTCCTTACCACTCTTCAACAGTATCACACATGCATTTTCCCTAAGGTTCATCATTATTTGGGAGGGTAATCTACTTTTCCAAGTTTGTTATCTTGGTTTCTACTGTCTACATTTTGGTGTTGATGGTGCCAATGTCCTACTTTATTTGTTGAATTTCTCCTCTCAATTCTTGCTAGAATTACAAGTTCTACTGAGCCATGTTTTCCATCAAATTTACTAAGGCTTTAATTGAAACTGAATCCTAGTTCTGCTGATGTATGGTCTAGTGTTATCTAATTCTGGTTTTGCTATTACAACTTATATGGAGGTTGCTAATAGGAACTTTACTATCCAGTTTGATTGTTATATCTCATATTAGGTGATCTCTTTAGCCAGGACTACATGTGTTGGAGTAAGGGTTGTATGCTTGCTAGGTCTAGTTTAGGAATTTTTTGTTATTTTTTGGAAATTGCTCCATAGTCTGGACTTGCTAAAAGGGGTCAGTCTACTAAAAGAAAGTAGGACATGTCTCAGTAATGTGTCCAAGGACTGAAGAGATGACACATAGCTTTACCTCTTAATTCTATCACATGGTTTGCTAGAGGCATTAAACCATCAAGGTGAGATCTATCATTTGTCTCTCTAAATTGGATGCATGCACCTTATTGACCCTCTTTACGGTATAGTCTGATCTACTACCAAACTGCTATGAATTTGTTGCCATGTGGGATATTAGAATCCTTGTAACATCAAGTGTCTTATCTACTAAGACTCCTCCACTTGTAGCATTTATCATACTTCTATCCATAGGTATGAGGCCTTCATGGAAATATTAGATTAAGAGTTGATCACTAATATGATGATAGGGACAACTAGCTCACAGCCATTTGAATTTTTCCTAATACTCATACAAGGTCTCTCCCCTAAGTTGTTTGATCCTATAAATTTTCTTCCTGATGTTGGCAACTTTAGAAGTAGGGAAGTATCTCTCAAGGAAGAGTCTAGTCATCTCATGCCATGTGCTAATAGACCCAAGAAGAAGACAGTAAAGCCAATCCTTAGCTAAATGAACTAAGGAGAATGGAAAAGCTATCAACTTGATCTGCTCCTCTAAGATTCCTTAAGGCTCCATGGTTAAGTAGACCACATGGAACTCCTTCAAGTGCCTGTGAGGATCTTCCCTAGCCAGAGCATGAAGTGTAGGCAGTAGATGGATCAAACCAAATTTTAGCTTGAATGTAACTTTAATTTTAGGATAGTTTACACATAAGGGTTACTGGTTAAGATCTGGAATAACAAACTCCTTTAAAGTCCTTAGATGGCATACCATATTTTTCATGTTTGAATAGGGAGATGAGCTTGTAGAAAACAAGTCTATTGCACTACCCAAACTAGGAGAGGAAGGTGTTAAAGCTGAAACTGATGCAAGGACCTAAATTTGGCTAGATTGGTGTCTGCTCTCTCTTCTCAAATTCTGTAAAGTTCTTTCAATCTCTAGATTATATATTAGCTTAAGAATATGAGAGGATCAAGTCATGCATAAACAAGATTATTAGGAAATCAAAAACCAAAAGAAATGAAATGGAAAAAAGAAGAAAATAATTTAAAAAATACTAAAAAAATTGAAAATTAATAGTAAATGATGAAAGTTGACAAAAATAGGTGGGGGCTCAAGCAAAAGCTATGGTTTTTGCTTAGAAGGAAGAAAACAAGTGCCTAGGCAAATTTAAGCTTCTAATTCTATAGAAAATTTTGCCACCCTACAACCCTATCAAAAAAATTGAAAAACTAGGAGAACTATGCTAAAATAAAGGGAAATATAGGGGGTAAGAATTGAAATCAAAGCCTAATACTAATGTTAAGATCCTAATACTATATACCATTGAAAATACAAAGAATTAAATTAGCCAATCCCTGGCAACAATGCCAAAGTTTTTTGGCTATCAAGACTAGCTAAAAATAATTCTGAATTACCTAAGCTAATAGTTAGGGTGAGTCTAAGTCATGTCCACAGAGACTGGTGATTTACCTAAATGTGTTTGTAGTATGAATAAGGGTTAGATATCTAATTAGAAACAAGAATTAAAGTCAATAGTTCAAGTGCATAACAAAATAGAATTAGAAATGAAGGGAATTCAGATGAGAAAGGCTCAATCCAAAGGACTCTTGCAACTAATTCATTGACTGATCCTTGACACTATTATTTCACTCTTACTTTGACTACTTGGCCAATAAATTAATCAAGCCCAACACCTAATTACTCTTTATTAATTTCCTCTTAAACTAGGTAACCCAGCCCAACACCCTAACTAATTTACTAATAACATTAAGTTCTAAAAAGATCAAGTCTAATTAATTGAATTACCCCAATTAGTTTTTTAGGAGAATTGATGTACCCCAACTACATATCAAACCCTGTTGCTACCTTATAGCCAAATAGCCACAAATAATGAAATTGCTTATGGAAAATCTAGCTAGCATTAAATCACATTACATAATTGCTATAAGTGTTCCCCAGGCAAAAACAAGCTCACCAAAGACCCAATAGGATGCAAAGCCCAAACACAAAGAGCCCAAATTAGGGTCTCTTAGCGAGATTTTTTGAGCAGAAGTCATTGTCCATCAAGTACGAGTAAAGGACGAAAGTCAAGCAAGGACTAGATCCATTAAGGAAGGCTCCAGCTCATTGACAGAAGCAAGCACCAAGGACGTCCTCCAAGAACCCCACTGAATGAACTTGGTGAGGTTGATCGAAGTGGCCTCAGAATGCTAAGGCAGCGAGCCAAGAATATGTACAAAAGGTCCAGTCAACTAAAACACTTGTCTCTCAACCAACAAATTAACATTTAGAACCAACACATTAGCCCCTGGATATCTGACAATGATTCACCCAGTATTTATTATCTGACATCAAGCATTTAATGCCCAGAATGACATATGTAATCATTTTGCTATCTGTAAAATTACACTTGTAACCCTCCTTATGTCTATAAATAGCCATGAAAAACCGCTGCATGGATGAGTGAGAAATTGCATGCGAACACTCTACTAGAATAAAAAAAATGCTAGTGAGAGAGCGTCACTAAAATCCTATAAAACTATATAGAACCGATATTCCTCAATTGGAAATATAGTTCAACATGGACGTAGGGGCCTAAATAGGCTTTAGCCGAACCACAATAAAACTCTATGCCCATTATTTCTCCTTTTTCCTCTTTTCTCTTATTTTTCCTGGTCTATACTTGCATTTTTTTAGCTTGCAATTTGGGATTTCAAGAACTGTCTTTGTTGGCTGAAATATTGGATCCTTAGAACAAAATTTCACCATCAACATGGTGGGGCCCCAACTGCATTCTCTTCTCATTTGATTTACTAACTGACTACAATGGTAAGAGGAAGGACTACAAGGAGTTCTGGCATTGTCACTGCCTAGATAGACAGCCTCGTACAGTAGTAAGGAAAGGCATTGCCAACCAAAGGCCCAGTCTTTCCCTCAACAAGAACTTTTGCCACCCCAATGGTAGGCACTACCATTGGCATGACACCTTCTCCCTATCAACCTGCTACCTTTGGTGTGAACTAAGTTCAAGTGTGGTTCCAATGTCAAGAAATGCTTGAAAATACTATAAAGAAGTTGGTTGATGTTATAAGGGCATTGGCTCAGGCCCAAGCGCAGGGCACACAAAGGCAAGCTGAGGATGCTGCACCCGAAGAAGAGCCCCATCAGTAAGGAGGTCAGCAGGAGAAGATTGTCAACGAAGAACATTGGCCAGTAGGCTCAACCTACTCAACTAATTTGTGACTGAGATCGTAAGTCCATCATACTCATAAAGATAGACAAGAAAAAGATTAGCGGCACTAGGGCTCGCACTAGGAGAGAGGGTCTGGTGAAGCTGATAGTGAACACAGGTCAAAGTGCCACTCTCCGGATCGTGAACAGAATGGAGGGTGTAAAACCCATGATCGCCACTTTCATAGTTGAGGTGATGTTAGAAGCCACCAAAACACTGGTCATCGATCTGAGACTCTAGACCTAAAAATTGAAGAGTTACTGGAGAGGGTCCAGCAGCTGGAAGAGTGACCCACTACTCAGAATTATCGAGATCACTATGAGGAGAGATCACCTTTCACTTAAGAGATCGAATCTGAACCTCTTCCTCAGAGGTTTAAAATCCCAAGTATCCCACCATACAATAGGGATAGCAACCTGTACAATCATCTGGATGCGTTCAATGTCCAGATGGACCTCCAGACCACTAATCCACTAGTAAAGTGTCATATCTTCTCTGCTACCCTGGGAGAGATACCCTATACATGGTTCAAGATCCTCCTCACTCAAAGCATTCATAGTTGGGAAGAATGCCAAGCAAAATTTCTTAACCAATACTAGGCATTGAAAAGGTAGCTCACACAGTCCTGCCACTTTGATCGTGCGTGTCGAGGCCGATCGAATTAGAAATTTATAATACCAAAACTACCTAAGCTACTGGAACTACATGAACACTACCTAAAACTAAGCTTTAAAGTTAAAGCAAAAGTCTCCCCAAAAATGGTTCTACCTGAGTAAAGAAGGGAAGGCAGAATGCTTAGTGGGAGTAGGTAATGATGGCTAGCTGATGTAGCTGCTCTGCTATTACATGATGTGCTCCCTTTTGTAGATTGCTTCTCCTCTTTTTCTTCTGTCTTTTTGGCTCTCTTTTAGGTCTCTAGTTGGCTAGTGAGATGGATGGTGGATTAGGCTTTAGATCCATGACAATTGGGGCCTTAAAATACCAATTCGGCAGAGCCCATTTTTGTAGCTTCTCTGCCTCCAATTTCTAGCCTATTTTTGACTCCTAATTTGATCATTTAAGCTCAAGAAGTCCTCATATGAAATGTGTCTTTATGTGTTAGCTTCCATTTGGGCTTTGTTTCACCTCATTTAGATCTCTATAGCTCAAGTTATGGCCTAGTGAATGCATGAAAGTCGGCTGCCCGAGACAGTGCTGAGGCAATTTTATGATATCAGCTTGAGCTCAAATTTTAGATGGCCAATCGTGTGATTCAACTTTTTTAGTCTTTATGAAGGTTTTAGATATGTCTCTTAGCTTTCCCTACAAGACAAGAATCACATCAATTGGATGAGTGTAGCTCGAGATATGCTCAAATTACAAAAACTACTCAAAATGGCCAATTATGCAGAATTTTACAAATTGATTCCAATTGACACAAAATCACAAATACACACTAACACAGCTGGAAACATGTCATTTTAGACCTTCAAATTCTAAGTATGAGGATAAATAAATTTCTCAAATATTGTGTTATCACACCTCATGATAGTCTTTCAGCAAAGAGATGAGTCACTAAAGGACTACGTTACCTGATTCAGACACGAGGTTAGTAATGTCAAAAACCCTTTAGACTTAAGCATCCTTATGGCCATTTCAGCTGGGGTCAGAAAGGATGGTAAGCTTTATGAAAGTATATATAAGTCCCCAACGAAAGACTTGGGGGAGTTTTAAGAGCAAGCAGCAAAAGAAATTAGGTGGGAAAAAATCTTTGGCCCAAAGAAGCCCAACCAGAAAAAGGAATTAGGTGGCTCAGGCCGAAACAAAAGGAAGGAAGATAACGGGAATAACAAAAATGACTAGATGAGTGGATTAGATATTCAAGTCATAAAGAAAGTCAAGGGTGAACAACCTCAATACCAAAGGCACTATGACAGCTACAGTATCCTGTCGGACACCCCAGACCAAACTTTACAATGGAGAGGGATAATGAGGATTTCAGAAAGCCTAAACCCATAAAAGCTCTGATCCAAAGAAGAGATAAGAATAAGTTTTGTGCCTATTATAATGAGGTTAGGCACAATACTTTAGATTGATGGGCATTTAAGGACATCATCCAAAACTTCATTAGAAGAGGTCACTTGAGGGACTATATTGTCTGACCCTCCGAACAATGACCTCTGCAGTCTTAACAACCAGCTTAGCATCAGCGGCAGTTGTCTCCCAAGAATGAGGCAACCCCCTTGGTAAGGACCATATTCACCATTCATGGTGGACCGCACATCATGGGAGCTTCAAAGAGGTCTCACAAGTGATACGTACAGAAGGCAAGGTACATATTAATTGTGAGGAGTGATGAAGCTGGTGGCCAGTGAAGAAAGCTAAGACGAGTACTGACTACATCACTTTTACTGGTGAAGACACACAAGGAGTGCATTCCCTGCATAATGACATTGTGGTTGTACTAGCCAAGATCAACAACATTAACATACAGAGAATCATGGTCAATACAGGCAGCTCGATCAATGTGATGTATCGACAATGCTTCGATCAGATGGGCATAAGCCCCAATTAACTCAAACCATCTCTGGAGCCCCTCTTTGGCTTTATAAGGGATGTGATGGTCCCAGCTAGACAGATCAAGCTCCTCATAACCCTCGATGATTCTGACTACCAAGCCACTGCCTTGGTGATTTCCTAATGATAGATTCTCCCTTAGTGTGCAATATGGTGTTAAGGCACCCAGTGATGAATGAACTGGACATGGTAATATCACCCAAAATGCTCACCATAAAATTCCTAACCACAAATAGAGTTAGGTGTGTATGGGGAGAGCAAGAAGTGGCTCGATGGTGCTACAAGGATGTGGTTAAAATGGGAGACAGGAAAAGGAAAATTGACATT
Source organism: Saraca asoca (assembly GCA_026873985.1). NCBI lineage: Eukaryota > Viridiplantae > Streptophyta > Magnoliopsida > Fabales > Fabaceae > Saraca > Saraca asoca. The sequence goes on along the minus strand of JANHAO010004903.1, from coordinate 15,491 downwards.
GTCTTTGGAGGAGGACCACGACCCATGAGCTTGACTGGCATAACTAACAACCTGGATCCTCGTGAAATAGATGTTGAAGGGCAATGGGTCCCACTGAAGAGCTTGAAGACGTTTGGGTGAGTGAGGCTGATGCTGGAAGGTGCCTTAAATTGGGTAAAAACCTATCTCCAAGCATGAAGACAGAGCTCACGGAGCTCCTTAAGGCAAATACTAATGTCTTCACTTGGAACTATGAAGACATGGCTAGGATTGATCCAAAGGTCATGTCACATAGGTTAAATATTGACCCCAACCATAAGCTAGTACATTAGAAGCATAGGTCGATGACCACTGAACGATACAAAGCACTCAAGGAGGAAGTAGATAAGTTGTTAGCAAACAAGTTCATTCAAGAAGCTCACTATCCCACTTGGGTGGCCAATCTCATCCTTGTGAAAAAGAAAAATAGGAAATGGAGAACTTGTATCGACTTCACAGATCTTAACAAGGCCTACCACAAGGATAGCTTCTCCCTGCCAAGGATTGACTAGTTGGTAGACACGATAGCAGGGAACGAACTTCTTAGCTTCATAGATGTGTACTTAGAATACAACCAAATTCCTATAGCCCCTCAAGACGAAGAGCATACCTCATTTATTACTAATCGTGGGTAAAATGCTGGGGCAACCTGCCAGTGACTGGTAAATATGATGTTTAAAAAGCAAATCAGAAAGACAATAGAGGTATACATGGACAATATGCTAGTAAAGTCAGAATGAGTCACTAACCACTCCACAACTTGGGGGAGATGTTCCAAATCCTGAGAAAATATTGAATGAAGCTAAATTCACACAAATGTGCATTCGGGGTTGTTTTTGGGAAATTTCTTATCTTCATGGTAAATAACAAGGGGATTGAAGGTAACCTTGAGAAGATCCAAGCTCTACTCGATATGAGGTCCCCCACAGAGCCCAAAGATGTACAGAGCCTGAATGACCAAGTTATGGTGCTAAGCAGGTTCATCTCCAAAGCAACAGACAAGTGTGTCCTTTCTTGGATGTCTTAAAAAGGGCAAAAAGATTTGAATGGATAGAGCAATGCGAGATTGCCTTTCAATAGCTCAAATAATATCTCGAGCAAGCTCCCTTTTTGTCAAAATTGAAAGAGGGTGAAAAGTTGATAACCTATTTGGGAGTATCCTAATACACCCTCAGCGCAGTTTTGATGTGAGAAGAAGGAGGGCTCAGTTTCCCATTTATTATGTGAGCAAGATATTTGATACGAGTGCCATTACCCTCTCCCCCAAAAGCCGGCCTCCCTTGCCAATCGATGTGGGACACATCAAGATTATTGGATGCGGAGACAAGATATTCCCCAATGGAGAAACTTGCTTACTACCTAGTAATCACCTCGAGAAAACTGTGACCCTATTTTCAAGCACACAGTATAGAGGTGCTGACGTAGTTCCCATTAAAACAAGTCCTATAGAAGATGGATATCTTGGGACGTCTCCTCAAATAGGCAATTGAACTAGCCCAATTTAAGATTAGATTTAAGCCTAGATCAGTAATTAAAGGGAAACCTTTGGCAAATTTCATAGCAGAATTCACCGGCCCTATGTAAGAGGAGGTAGAGGCACCAAAATTTCCATGCTAAGAGCTGTATGTTGATGGGTCATCTAGCAAGCAAAAAACCAGGGTAAGGATGCTCCTTATCAGTCCCGAAGGGCACAAAATCCTCTGTGCACTAAGGTTTGCTTTCAAGCCACGAACAATGAAGCTAAATACGAAGCTTTACTAGCCAGACTATGGCTAGCCAAAGAGGTATAAGTTGAGAAAATAAGGATTTTCAGTGATTTTCAGCTCATGGTCTGTCACGTGCAAGGATAATACCAAGCTCAAGACTTAAAAATGGCTACCTACTTGCAAAAGGTTCAGGAGCTGTTAAAGTCATTTCAGCACTAGAATGCACACACTGATGCCTTGGCTTGCCTTGCTATGACCAAGGATGCTAACTTCTTGGAAGAAATCTCGATAGAACTCCTCTAGTCCCCTAGCATAGAGCAGAAGGATGTAGTCATGACAGTTACCAAGATACCAGGCTCCTGGATTAATTCAATTCTGGACTATTTGCAAGAGGGGAAGCTACCAGATCATAAGCTTGAGGCCCAAAGATTGTGAATTCAGGTAGCTTAATATTGCATCTACGATGACGTACTATACAAGAGAGGGTTCTCCACCCTGATTTTAAGATGCATTGATGGCCCCAATTGTGATACCGTACTCAAAGAAATTTACACCGACCATATGGGAATCATTCTGGGTGGATGTCTCTAGCTTAGAAGGCTCTCGAGTAGGGATTCTATTGGCCAACACTGAAGTAGGACACGATCGAACTCATTAGGAGGTGCAATAAGTGTCAATGATTTACAACAATCCTGCGAGCCCCACTAGCTTATTTACAGCAAATGATCAGTCCATAGCCCTTCAAGATTTGGGGGATGGACCTTATAGGACCGCTACCTACAGCTCACGAAAATTGCAAACAGACAGTAATAGTTGTGGATTATTTCACTAAATAGGCAGAAGCAAAAGAGCTCATGGAGATTTCATTTGCCAAAGTCATAAAATTTGTTTGGAATAATATTATCTACAAAATATGGTGTCCCCTAGTAGATTATAACTGACAGCAGGACTCAATTCAATAGTGGACCACCTGCAAGTCAAGGTTATCAACAAGATAATAAATCATATCCTGAAGATAAAGCTAGACGCTAAAAAGGGAGCATCAGTGGATGAGTTACCAAAGGTACTATAGGTATACGAAACTACAGCCTATAGCACCACCAGAGAAACTCCTTTTGCGATGGTGTATGGCATAGAAGCAATGATCCTAGTAAAACTAGAAGTGGCGTCATAGTGAAGGATTGCCTTTGATCTAGAAGATAACAATCATCTACTAGCTGCGAGTTTAGATCTCATGGAGGAAATGAGGGAAAGAGCCTACTTGAGAGTCATGACCTACCAATAGCAGGTCGCGAGGTATTATAACCGAAGGGTTTAACCCCATAATTATAAACCTGATGATCTCATTTTATGCTTAGTACTTTCTGTCACACACAAAGCCAATGAGGGACCACTAGGGCCAAACTAGGAGGGCCTAACCTCATTAAAAGGGCCATTGGTCATAGAGCCTATAATCTAGCCGATATGGATGGAACGAAATTTCCTTAAGCCTGGAACGTCGCACACCTCTGACCTTATTATCGGTAGGGATCCGGACCCTATAAATTACTTAGAACTATGTAAATATGCATAAGTATTCCTCTAAAATTTTTATGTATGTATCAAATTATTTCCTATTAAAATTCCAAAAAGTTCCATGAAAGATACTAGCTAGATTGCAATCCATTAGAGTTGTTGTTTACAAAAAAAAAACTTTTGAAACAGTCGAGTATGGGACTATGAAAAAGTAAATCAAAATATTAGGAAAGTCCATACAATAGAGATGAATACATAATTATGTTCAAAAGATGAGAAGTAAAAATCTTGTAAGTTATAAAGGTCAGGGCTTAAGGAACAAGCTTCCAGGAACTGGACTTTCATGAGCAGGACCTTCGCAAAGTGAAGAGTCAATAGGAGCAGCAGTAAAGTCATCAGTCATTAGACCTCCAGAGGCTTCCATAAGCTAAGAACCACCCTCCATTTGGGTAGAACTCCCAATAGGAAGAGCCCGGTAGTAGACTCCATATCTTTCTTGGAGGAACAAGCCCTGGCTACCCTCCTCTTCTTGAAATGCTACATGGCCGCGAGAGCCTTCTCACTAAAGAAAGAGAAGTCTAGTTTAGGATGATGCTTCCACAAAGTATAGAATAACACAAAGCTAGTCTTGGACTCTGCTCTTTCTGCCACCTTTGTGACCAAGTGGGTAGTCTCTACCCTGACCTTCGCAGTCTCCTTAGTCATTTTCAACTCTTTCATGATGGCCTTGACTTGTCTTTCAGCTTCTTTAGCCCACAGCTCTGCTGAAATAGCTTGTTGAACCGAAATTTTGGCTCGTTGAGCTAGCCAATCAGCACATTGGAAAGCTTCATCCAAGTCAATCTTCATTTTGGCCAAGTCATCAATCAGAAGATCGAGATTCAAAATAATAGCTTTGTGATCCGCCATTTTGTGGGATAGAGCAACCTTTGCATCCTTGACTTTCCCCTTGAGTTCTAGCGCTTCGGCAGTGGCAGTGGCTAGGTCCTCCATGAGTCTTGCATTCTTCTCGCCCTTAGCCTGGAGTGCCTCATCCACCTTCATCATCATCAACAAATTCTGAAAGGCCAGGCAAACAAGTTAGATCTTGGAGACAATAGCAAAATAGAGGCATAGAGATATCACTCACCGCTAAGCCAAAGTGGATTCCATAGCCAACAAATTCCCAATAGAAAGATCCTTATATTCCAACACTTCGATCCTCTTGTGAGGCCCTAGAATCATATTGATATTGTCTGATAAAACCCTTGCATATTCTTGCATTTTAGAACTAGACTCGGGGAATTGCTCCTCAACGCTGACCTTTGGCACAGCCCTTTTTCAAGCAGTCGCCTTCCTCCCTTTGTCCATCTTTCATTTTTTAGCAAGGGACCTAGGAATGGTAGTGACCTTAGCAGCAACTACCACCTCAAGGTGAGAAGAAGAAGCCGGGTCTTGCAAGGGAGCTACTGTTAAAGCCAAAGGTCAGCTTTTGGCCACAGGAGCGATGTCAGCATCAGGGGCCAATAAAGCTTTTTCCTCGTCAGACGAGGGTGTCAAAAAGATAAACTTCATCACTTCCTTATAGTCACCAAAGTTCATCAGATCAACTTCCTTTACCTAATAGATTCCAACCTCCCCAGTGAGCTTGATGTCTAGGCCCGAAGCAAGTTTATGGGAACAGAGAAGGCCCTCGTCGAAGCAAAAACTATTCTGAAGATTGTCTGATGCAACAAATTGGTCCAGTATTCTAAGGTCCTCGGTTATAAGAGCTAGATTCTTGCCTGTCCCTTTTACAAAAGAAAACAAAAGTTAGAATCAAAGAAGCATATATGAACAAGTAAATAAACTCGCATGCTCTTGGCCCGCTCACCAAGGATATAAACAAAATTGGAATTCTGAAGGTCGCATAGGGATGGGCATGAGCTATAAAACCAGCGGGTTTTATAATGACCCACATTGGATCTCCCCCTGGATTTCTCATGTGGAAGAACCTTTTTATGCTTTGTCAATTGCATCGAAAGGTAATACAACCCATCCATCATGCTCACACATCTGAGGTGGTATAGATAGCATAAAACCTTAGCTGATGGTGGTGGAAGACCTTTCCACAAATAAATCAATGCCAAGGAGACTAGTTGAGTATAGGAGTTCAGAGTGAGTTAAAATGGACTAAGTTTCACCCTATCTAGGAAGCTAATGATGAATAGGTGAATGGGGAACCTAAGCTCCACAACAAAGTGTGGAAAACTGATGGCAACAAACCCCGATGGCAGATAAGGAGTATAGTCATCTGAGCAAGGCACCATGACGTGACATCTTTTATGAAATCAATATGTCTAGACCACGGATTAGAGATCACGATAGTGGATGGATAAAACATGCAAGCTAAATGCTTGGTGACCAGAAGGTTGCTGGTCTACAGTGGTTCCATGACCCTTAATGGGATTGGAACAAGCAAAGCCTCTAGCAACCTTACCACTACCTAAGGTTGCCTCATCGAGATGGTGCACCCGCTCCACATTCTGAGATGTGGAGCTAGATTCATCACTTTTGACCCTAATTCGATGACGATGGCATTCATAACCTGTGCTCATCTACACAAAGGAAGAAGAAATGATCAAGTCATGGCAAGTAGACCCTTCCCAAGAACTAACAATTTCCTACGCAACAGGCCATGTATACCCCAGGTCACCATACCTAAGGATTCGAATTCCAACAAGCAAAAGGGGGGCTATAAAATCAAATCATAATACTTAGAAAGCAAACACAAAACTTGAAATAACAAATCAAAAATCCTATAATCCACTAACAAATCGATTGAATGTATAGACCAAGCAGAAAAGAAAGCACGCAAACAGACAACACAGCTAGCACCAGTCCATAATATACAAGTTTCATACTAATTATGGAACAGCAAAACCCAGAAATCATAAGATGAAGAGAGACTCACATAGTCAACCAAAGTGAAGCACGTGTGAAGAAGCTTTTCAGGAGCAAAACTCAAATGATAGCTTGGGAACTAGAAGTGGCACATGATGTGGGAGATGAGGAATGATCGTAGGAAATGGCGGAAAGAATGAATAAGAGGAACCAGGAAATTGTAGTTTCAAATGACAAAATGAGAGGGAGAAGAAAGCCCCTTTCAGTATAAGAAACATACATCGTCACCATTAGATTTAGGAACCATCCAACTATCTACAATCCAATGGCAGAAGGCTGATAGTGGCATGACATGTGAACCTATCAAGAGTGAGTGTAATCATGACAAACTAGGAGCGGAACCCTAAGAGTCACAGACATGACTCATGAGGGGCATGCCAATCTGCTCGTAACACCATAAATTGTGAATGATAGGACAAAGACCCAGTTCACCCCAGGACCAAGAATTACCTCAAGCATCAGACTCTTGCAAGGATAGTACCGAAGCACTAGCAGAAGTGACCTTACTTGATGATCGAGGTTCGCTCGATCAAGTTCAAAGACCTCACCCTATGATCGAGGTATGCCCAGTTGGGTTCGAGGAGCAATTCTGAAATCCTAATGATCAAGGTTTGCCCAGTTTGGATCAAAGGATAATATTGAAATCCTGACCTCACCTGATGATCAAGGTTCACCCGATTAGGTTCAAGGACCTCACCCGACGATAGAGGTATGCTTGGTCAAGTTTGAGGAGCAATTCTAAAATCCTAATGATCGAGGTTCGCCCAATCAGGATCAAGGGATAATATTGAAATCCCGACCTTACCTGATGATCGAGGTTTGATTGGTCAGGATTGAAGACCTCACTGGACGATTGAGGTATGCCTGGTCAGGTTTAAGGAGCAATTCTAAAATCCTGACAATAGAGGTCCGCTAGATCAGGATCAAGAGATAATATTGAAATTCTAACCTCACCTGACGATTGAGGTTCACCCAGTCAGGTTCAAGGACCTCACTCGACGATCAAGGAACACCTGATTAGGCTTAAAAGAGAAAAAATTGAGACAACAAGAAAATTGTAGGAGAATGGCTTGATCATACTAAAATGCATTTGCTAACAAAATTACAACTCCCAGTCCGCGAAGTAAACTGAGAGTTGGGGGCTTATGTTATGGGTGTTCCCCAGGCAAAAACAAACTCACCAAAGACCTAGTAAGATGTAAAGCCCAAACACAAAAAGCCCAAATTAGGATCGCTTAGCAAGAGTCACTATCCATTAAGAATGAGCAAAGAAAGAAAGCTGAGCAAGGACCAGATCCACTGAGGAAGGCTCCAGCTCATTGACAGAAGCAAGCACCAAGGACATCCTTCGAGAACCCCACTAAATAAACCTAGTGAGGTTGATCAAAACAGCCTTGGGATGCTAAGGCAATGAGCTAAGAATATGTACAAAAGGTCCAGTCAGCCGTAACACATGTCTCTCAACCGACAGATTAACATTCAGAACTGACACATCAACCCCCCTGGATATTCGACAATGATTCACCCATTATTTATTATCCGAGGTCAAGTATTTAATGCCTAGAATGGCATATGTAATCATTTTGTTATCTGTAAAATTATACTTGTAACCCTCCCTATGTCTATAAATAGCCATGAAGAACCACCGCATGGACAAGTGAGAAATTGCATGAGAACACTCTGTTAGAATAGAAAAAACTCCAGTGAGAAAGCATTACTAAAATCCTATAAAACTATACAGAACCACTGTTCCTCAATTGGAAATATAGTTCAATGTGGATGTAGGGGCCTAAATAGGCTTTAGCCAAACCACGATAAAACTCTGTGCCCATTATTTCTCCTCCTTCCTCTTTTCTCTTATTTTTCCTGGTCTATACTTGCATTTTTTTTAGCTTGCAATATGGGGTTTCAAGAACTGTCTTTGTTGGCTGAAATATTGGATCCTTAGAACCAAATTTCACTATTAACAATAATCAACTAATGTTCCCTATTAACTAATCATCCAAGGTAATTATAAGTAGTAAAATTAGATAATCAAATTGGAAATAAACTAGAATTAAGAACAAGACTCACAATCAAGAAAGAATTGGTGTACAAATTTTCTTAGATTAAGATGAGAGTTTAGTTACACATTAATGTAGAAATAAAATGCCAATATTAAAAAAAAGAATAAACCTAATTGGGGCTAGAGTCTTACCCTAGCAGAGCTCATTTTCTTCTCTTAATTAGAGACAATACAAAAAATGAATGTAAAATATATTACAATTGTGACTCGGCTAGCTATTTATAGACTCATTGCACTGGCTCTTAGTTGGGCTACTGATTAGGATTGGAATGAGGCTTCATTGGATGTGGCTCCCTTCATATGAATTGTATCTTTGTCTTTTAGGAGTCCAATGTCCTTGACCTTGTATTAAAACTCAATTTCTAACTCACGTTAAGGGTTAAAAATTGAGACAACTTTTCAAAGCAATCCAACCTCATAACAGAATTAAATACTTAAGTCCACAGTCATGTAATTAATTCAAAATGGTGTATTTTGTCCTCAAGCCCTTAATAAAAGTTGTTGGGATGGATCTTATCTATCCTATGAGCTTAAGTGTGCTCTAAAATGATAGGTGGAGCTCCACTTATGATGAAAATATCAAAACTAGTTCTGGGTTGTAGGCTAGCACTCTACTCCAACTTTTAGGATTTATTTGACTTCCATAAAGGCTGAAATGGGCTGGGGACTCTCCATGAAATTTTTAGATCTTTCTCTTATCTTTCCAATGACATAAGAATCACCAAAATTGAGGCCTAGAGCTTAAGATATGCATAAAAACCTAAGATAATTTAAAATAGTGTAAATTTTACCAAATAAATTTAATTGAGCACAAAAAATGAGCAAATCACAAAATCAATTTCAAGTATCCAATTAAGTTCATAAACATAAAAAAAAAGACTAAGTATAAAGGGATTGAGATTAATTATGCTTTAATTATTTGGATTTTTTTCTTTATTTATTACTATTATTTTTCTTTTTTTATAATCATAAGCATTTAGAAATATATAGTATGATAAAGGTATTAAAGACTTCTTGACTGATGATGAGAAAGTAGACTAATTAGTTAACATATATGATGGCCACCTCAGTCTTCTCTAGGGTTAAGAATAATACCCCTAAGAGACTATGATTTCTGACTTTTTTGTAGAAGAGCTATAGGATACACTAAGATTGCACACATAACTTTTTTTTTTTTTGTAAGATTCATAATAATTTTATTTTTTTTTAGGACTTGAGATAATTTTAGATGACTTGTTTCATTCATTTAAAACTTTTAATTTTTTTCTTGTTTTTAAATAGAAATGCATATATTAATTAAACAAAAGGTTTTTCATAAGTACATATCTCTTCCACGAAAGGAGGGACTTGAGAGACTAAATTGGACCCACTCTCGATGACATTATAAGTCCAATATGCACCATCATGAACAAAGCTAAGTATAGGCCATGGATAGAAAGAATGGCCTATGACTGCATGAATCAAAATTTTACAATCACTCTCCATTAACATTTTATGCACCTACATGGTAGAGGCAACTTCACATGCTTTCAATGAGACCTTGGCTTCAACTTCCAAGGCACAAGAAGGTTTAAATTTGGTAAATCACATTCCAATGTCTCACAGGTCAATAGCTCTCTAGCCAAAACGATGGGCATATGATGCCAACTCTTAAACAACATACTAGCCTTCCCATAAATCAAGCCATACTTGGATAGATATTCGAGGCATTGAGGATTTTGTCACCCATATAATCAAAATCCAATGCACAACACGTCTACAAGCTAACATGAGCATATAGTTGAAGCATTAATGCATATCAAGTCTTAAAGAACATGCCACACAAGAAGCTTCTAGTGCATATTGAGAAGGGACTTTTTTAAAAAAAATAAGTAGAGGGACAACTCCATTTTATTAATATATGCCTCATCACATAGTTTTGAGTGTTTAAAGGGAGTATCTCTAAGCTCCACATTCTGATCCCTAGCCCAAGTCATAGTGCCCACCAGGTCACCGACTCGCCCTTCTTAAAAAGCATTCTAAACAAAAGCCTTATGACAAGAGTAAACATACTCTTTCCTAGTTGACATAAGGACTTTTCTCCTAGCTCCTAAGGGTTCTAATGCACCATCTCATATGGACATGAAGACAAAAATGCAAGTATCACAACCATGTACTTTTCTACTTGTACTAGACAAACAATTGATGCTAAAAAGATACAAATACCCCCAAAATGGGAAAATTTTGAAAAAAAAAAAACAATCTACAAGTGCATTTGCTCCCAAATTCGTAACATAAGGCGTCCTCATCATGCTTGATTTTTACACCAAATTTCATCCAAAATTAAGCATGTTTGCTTGATAGATTGGTCCACAAGGCTGACTTGTGACATTCTCCCCCACTTCAAATGTCAATGCCCTTATTGATGCCTCAATCTGACATAGCTTCCATGAAGGTTTCTCTTTTTGAGCGCTAGTTTCTTGAATCTTCATGTGGTTTTTCAACCTGCTACACTCGAACTACTACCTCGACAGCATTGCTTATCTCTTTGAGCTAGCATCATTCAAGAGGCTTTAATGAATGGCCCCTCAACCTAACATAGCTTTTAGGATCGTCATTAGTCTACTGCTCCTCAGCTCCTCCCTAGACTTCCTCTTTGCTATATCTCTTTGAACTTGCACCATTGCACATTTGCTTTCCCTCCACAACTTTGGGTAGATGCCTTTATAGCTTTAATGTCTTCGATGATGCTATCTCTATAGACTTTGTCCTCTACCTCTATAGACTTTGCATTCTACCTCTATAGACTCAACTTCATTGTCCTAACACAAACTCATGTGTCACTGTCTCCACAGCTCTCCCAGCTCTATCACCTTTACAACTTTACCTATCCCACTGCCTCTGCATTCTAGTTGTTACATTTGTAACTTGTGCTTGCCTCACTACCTCTGTAGCTTCTAACACATTACCCCCATACAACTTTTTGACTCACTACCTCTTTAGCATTCAGGTCATTACCTTTATAACTTGTGCTTGCCTCACTACCTCTATAACTTGTAACACACTATCTTCGCACAACTTTTGATTCAACTCGCTGTCTTTACATAGCTCTTGATTCCACTTACTACCTCTATAGTTCTTAATTCAGCTCACTGTCTCAACACAACTCTTAATTCAACTTGCTACTTCTGTAGCTCTTGATTTAACTTGCTACCTTTATAGCATAAGTGTGTGCTACCACTATAGCTTGTATGCCTGCTCGGTATTTTGGACATCTATTGACAGATAGCCCCACATACAATGTCCCATACCACCTATGTGAAAGATGCAAGTCTTATATCTTGTTCGAGCTCAAGTCTTATACCTTGCTCACAAAACATGGCCTGTTCACAAGTCCCATACCTTGTTTATAAGTCTACTCATATTAGGTTCAATCAATCCACTATACTTCCGTTGCATAACTTTCACACTCGATTGGATCCTCCTGACCCTCTCTAAATTGACATCTTTATGATACCATTTGACTATCACAGTCTATCAGAGTTAATGTTATCATGTACCATGGTCCTCACGACCTTTCTTAGGTTTGTATGCTCAAGTGCCATCTCCTCAAGATGATACTAGCTCATCTCTCACGACTCTCATAGCCACTCACTAGTATCATTGCCCTCGTAGCAAATTCTTCAATGATCAGTGCCCTCTCTCTTGGCATTTCTTGAGTGACATTCCTCCTTAGAAGACTCTTCCTTCAAGCATATCCTCATGATGGCTCCCCCATATCAAAGACTTTAATGGGGGTTAAGCATCGAATATCCTCCACTCGAGCTCGAGTTTCACTTTGCCTATGCACTAGCAATTGTGAATCTCACTATCATTACTGCAAAGTCCATCTTGTGACTATGTAATGGTAGTATGCTATGCCTTAAGGTCATTGCCACTACTCCGTAAAGTGACTATATACCTCTAGTTCACTACTCAGGTATCATTACCACTTGTCATATGACTGTGATGTGCTAGCTCCCTAGCATCTTGTCTCAAATCTAGTGGATTAGTGATATAACTTACTATTGCATCCACAAATTATACACAATGGATCTTAGATCATCTCATTCCCCTCTAAGTTTACTCCTCTGAGTAAAATTCATGCCCTCTAACATGATTTAGTACTCCTTTAATAAGATTTGTCTACTTAACATATCACAAGAGATGTGCCATCCTCCATCCTATAGGATATGTCTATCGTCTATTGTGGGCACACTTCATCAAGCTTCTCCTAGCGCTCCCTTTCGCTAGATAAGCCGTCAATTCACTCATTCTCTCAAGTGGTTCGCATTCCCTTGAACACCTACTATGAATGAGAGTATAATTAATGTCTCGTGTTGTATAACAAGTCATCTAACTTTTACACATGCCTACACTCAATGCACCATTAATGTTCCCTCAAATGCAATATCTCGCACACTAGCCCTCAAATTGCTCCAACCTCTTGCACCCCTCTTGTTTAAGTCCTTAGCAGTACTTCTTCATTATTTCCCATGAGTGTCTACTTGACTCACAAACTCCATATGCTTTTGACAAACCAATTCTACCCTAATAATGGCCCACCCGATCTCCTCTCTTTAGTACAACTGAGCTCTGATACTAACTATCATGGGCCCGCAACTCTCTTGCCAAAATTTTGTGGCACATGATGCCAACTTTTGATCAACATGCCAACCTTCTTATAAAATCAAGCCATACTTGGATAGATATTTGCAGCATTGAGGATTTTGTCACTCATATAACCAAAATCTAAAGGACAACATGTCTACAAGCCAACTTGAGCGCATAGTCAAAGCATTAGCGCATATCGGGTCTCAAAGAATGTGCCACATAAAAAGCCTCTGATGCATATTGAGAATGAACTTTTTAAAAAATAAAGAGAGGGATAACTCCATTTTATTAATATATGCCTCATTATATAGTTTTGAGTGTGTAAGAGGAGTATCTCTAAGCTCCACACTTTGATCCCTAGCCTAAGTCATAGTGCCCACCAGCTCACCGACTCGCCCCCTCTTAAAGAGCATTTTAAGCAAAAGCCTTATCAATAAGAATAGACATACTTTTTCCTAATTGACATAAGAATTTTTGTCCTATCTTCTAAGGGTTCTAATGCACTATATCATATAGACGTGAAGATAAAAATGTAAGGATCGTAACCATGTACTTTTCTACTTGTACTAAAGAAACAATCGATGTTAAAAAGACACAAATACCCCCAAAATGGGAAATATTTGAAAAAATAATCTACAAGTGCATTTTCTCGCAAATTTGCAACACAAGGCCTCCTCATCATGATTAATTTTTATGTGAAATTTCATCCAAAACTAATCACATTTGCCTGATAGATTGGTCTGCAAGGCCAACTAGTGACACAATGACAACTCCAAGCTCATCATGCCCCAATACAACTATTGCAACATTATTTGCTCTCTAACTAGCATCTACATTCAACTTGAAGCATCCCTTAGGTGGAAGAGTCTAAGCAGCATCAAATAAAGTAGCTACAAGAACTTCTGGGCCTTAGGTCTACCCAATACCATGCGCATATCATTGTCTACTAGAGTGCCAATGCAGCCAAGGTCTACATCAATATTCTAAAATAGCAAATCATTATGAGCCTCCCATGTTCATTTTAGGATGATAGTTGTTATAGTCAGAATTCATAGCTAATCATCTGCACCTGCAAAATATCCAAGAGTGTTGTTGGCATGAATTAATGAAGTAAGAAAATTCATGGGATTGGCAAAGGACACATTTTGCAAGTGAATGCCCAAGGTTCAGAACCATAGTAGACAAGTGACTTCACATTCAACCAAAACATGCAAATCTATCTCATCAGAGTTCTAACATAATGGATATGAAATATTAGATAAGTTAGCAAAGGTTTGGATATGCGTCCTAGTTAGAATGACTCCATAAACAAATCTCTATAATACCACTTTCAACCTATAGTGGACTTTTGACCCCCATAACAACTACCAAATTAGAGCTTTCTTTAGGTGAAAATAATAGATATTGTGAGCATAATAAGCTGTCTTAACAAAGAATTGACTTGAGTTCTCCAAGATCCATTTTGATTCATCCTATCCCTATTATGGAATTCTAATTTCCAATACCCGATTAGCATCCTCTTCCATGAATATATAACAAACCATTGTCTTTTTCCAATTTTTTTAGTTTGGCAGCCCCAAATCCTTTAGCTACATATTTGTAGGAGAACTTAAATGAATAGATGGGTGTAACTATCAATAGTGGGAACACATTGCCAATCAGTTATAAATAGTTCACTAGACTTAATAATAGAACATGCTCCTTTTTTTAAGGTAGTAACCGCTTCTCCTATACCCTTCCATGCCCTAAATTAACAAACTTGAGTAGGTTTTTTTCCCCTTCAAATATTTGCATCGAAAACACTTAGTCCATAATTCATCTTCAGTACTCTCTAAGAGCCATGTAATTTTCATAAAGAGTGTGAGATTGATGTCATTAAACATTTTAAACCCCTAACCACCATAAATCTTTAGATAGCATAGTTGAGACCAAGTAATAAATGAAAAATAATAAGTCTTATTTTCAACTACATTCCACTAGAACCTCTTACTTAACATATCTAACTATTGACATACTAGAAAAGGGACCCTCATAATGGACATTGTATAACATGGAAGAGTTTGAAGGACTAAAGATACTAAAGTTGGCTTCCCTCCCCATAATAATGTTCTTTGCTTCTAACCTTGCAATCTAAATTGAACTTTATCCATTAGAAACTTAAAATCTTTAGTTTTATTATGAGATAGGAACATAGGTATGCCTAGGTACTTTGCCTCATGATTAATCCTATCTAGCCCCATAATAGTAAAAATAGCCTACCTTACTAACTTGGTAGTATTTGGATGGTAAAACACTCTTGATTTAGTCATGTTGACTTTCTAACCAAACCATCTTTCATACTTATGAAAGCACTCTAGCAAATTTTAAGCTTTATTCTAGTTAGCTCTCATAGAGAACATCACATCATCTAGTGTCTATTCATGATATCTTAATCCCATAAATCAGACCCTATTCCTTAGCCTTTAAGAAAGTATGAGTTAGTACTTAAGAACATAAAATAAACAGGTATAGGGGTATAGGATCTCCCTATCAAATCGCACTACTACTTTCTTTACTTTGTTGTAGATCATTTGCACCACGTGCATTTTCACCATGAGTACGACTCGCTTTTGCTTGTGAAGCAAAATTTGGAC